>SKCR01004606.1:0-26354 GCA_019454045.1 Zanthoxylum bungeanum | reverse complement strand
ATCTACCAAAAAGTTAGATAAAGTTGACTAGTGATGTGACTTGTGGACCCCACTTAAATTCAAAATCCGAGTGGGCCCGCAAACATGTTTCGGACTCAGGTTCGTTAATTCCGAATTAACGAATTTTCCGTTGCGACGTAATTCAATCAAATTTAATTAAATAATTATGCCTAGCAATTACTATTCACGTCGCTCGAAAATTAATTCTAAATTAATTCGTTCGCGCCAAATAAAATCCAATTTTAAGTCCGAGTCGAAATCTAATTTCATTTAATATATCAAATATATTATTTTATCGATTAATCCCAAATTAATCGTTCTCTCTCTTCAAATAGTATTTTATCCCAGATAAAATCTCTTTGTAATTAATCCTAGATTAATTTTCTCTCTCCATTTATTAATCCCAGATTAATTATGTTCGAGTCATACGTCATCGGTGAATCTTCGGGAAGCGACCCATGAGATCCCTGGATATGTTGGCAGTAAATCCGGTCATCGGAATATCCAAATACGTGCGTACCTAGTACCACGTTCTTACCGATTTACAAGACATGGTTGGCTTCTAGCAAAGAGCCATGCCTACCCAATTCTCGAGAAATATTCTTTTAAGGAATATGTAATCTATGTCAGGCGTAGTATACGTAGTATTGCGTATTGCGATCCAATATCGAATGTCACATGCTAGGCTTGGGGCTGGAATTGTGTGCAGCCCCGTACAAAGCATATATCGGATCTCTGGTAACTAGTCTCTATAATCGGATAATCAAGACCTAGTCATATTATCCCGATGACTGCAGTACTAAGGAGTACTAGTTCCGCATCCTGCGTGATCATCATCTCCATATGACTGGAGTGATACTTCCATCTTGACATCACACCCAAACACTACTACGATTCTCGGTATACCAAGAAGAGGCGTAAACAGAACCTGTTAAAGCCCCAGACAACCAAAACCAAAGTCTACTGATTGTCGCAGGTATTAGCGATGCAAGTCTTAGGTTGAGACCAAATACGCCTACCCTGATTCGGACTCCCATAGACACATAGTCATACTACCAACACTTGTATGAGTATCCAATACCCAAATATATGAGAACTATGACGTTATGCTCCCACAACACGCACAAGTGCAATACTAGTCTATTCCACATTATCGATGTCCAATCTCGATAATACTACGACTAGGGATATTTTATGTTTAAACCTTAGTGGATTAATACTGTCTCATATCTTATTAATCTGTAACTAATCATATGGACTTTATCATTTATATATCCCGTAATCCAATTACAAATGATAAAAGGGAAATTTCCTTTGTCACATAGTTAATTTATACAACAACACCATATATGCTTTCCTCTGTCAGCTTCGCTCTGGATAGACCCCCTCGGATTCCATTGGTAGTATGACTATGTGTCTATGGAAGTCCGAAATCAGGGTAGGTGTATTTGGTCTTAACATGAGACTTGCACCGCTAATACTTACGACAATCAATATACTTTTGTGTTGGTTGTCCAAGGCTTTAACAGGTTTTGTACGCCTCTGCTGGGTATATTGAGAATCGTAGTGTGTTGGGTGTGATGTCAAGACGGAAGTATCACTCCAATCATATGGAGATGATGATCGCGTAAGGATACAGAACTGGGTCTCTAAAGGGTTGCAACCATCGGGATATAGGACTTGGTCATGATTATCCGATAATAAAGAGTCTAGTTACTCGTAATCCGATATATGCTTCGTACGGGGCAGACACTGTACCACCCCAGGCCTTGCATGTGATCATCCGATATGGATCGAAATATGCAATACTACGTATACTACGACGCCTGATATAAATCCTTATATTCCTGTAAGGATATTTCTGGACAATTGGGTAGGCATGGCGCTTTGCTAGAAGCCAACCTTGTCTTGTAAATCGGTACAAACGTAGTACTAGGTACTTACGTGTTCGGATAGTCCGACGACCGAATTTACAACCAACATATTCGGGGATCTCATGGGTCGCTTCCCGAAGATTCACCGATGATGTATGACTCACACTTTTATTAATCTGGGATTAATTAGATGAGAGAGAAAATTAATCTTGGAGTAATTACAGAGATATTTTATCTGGGATATAATATCATTAAAAGAGAGAGAACGATTAATTTGGAATTAATCGACAAAATAATATATTTGATATATTCTACGAAATTGGATTTCAACGCGGAATTAAAATTAGATTTTAATTCGGGTGAACGAGTTAATTTAGAATTAATTCGTTAGCTACGTGAATAGTGATTTCGCTAGGCATAATCATTTAATTGCGTCGCAACGAAAATTCGTTAATTTGGAATTAGCGAACCCAGCCCAGGATTGTTTGCGAGCGCATTCGCATTTCGAATTCAAGTGCGGCAACGTAAGTTAAATCAAGCGTCAAATCGCTAGTCCCATCTAGCAGCACATCATTCGCAATCAGTGATGGATGTCTTTCACTTTGAGTGATTGACACCAGTCACTATTCATTGATTGATGGGAGTTGATGTTGGTGGTTGGCAAAACTTATTGCCTTGACTTTTTTGGAAAAATGGAATGGTATTGTTTTATTTTGTTTTTGGAAAACATACAACTAATCACAATTTTGTAAAACATAACTCTCTCTCCTTTCTCTCCCTCTCATTCACGCCCATTTGGGCATTTTCTTCACTGGTTTTTCTGGACAAAACAAAAGAAAGGGAAGCAAAAGTGTGATGTTTTTGTGGCAAAAACATCAAGAGCTACCACTCCGAGAGACATGCGAAGGTGATAGGGAAGTCCACCCATGAGCTTGGAATCACATCACGAAAGCTTGGAGCTTGGGTGATTGAAGATGGCTGAACCATGGAGGACACAAAGTAGTGGACTGCCGTGAGCTGCAGTGGGCAGAAAATAAATTTTTGTTCGTCGCCGCGTCGCTCAACTGATCGATCTAAGTATTCCGCAACTTCCTCGATTGTATTCGCACTTATTTCTTGCTTGTTATTCGATCCTCGGGGCCGTAGAAATTCCAACAATGGTATCAGAGCGGAGTAAAAGCATGAAATTTGATTAGGGCTTAAAATTTGGGTAAATTGTATTTGAGCATGATTTAATGAAACTGGATGATTTAGTATGCTTAAATGTTGTTGAATTGAGGATTGATTGGATCAATTTGATGAAATATTGTTTGGAACAAATTTGCCCAATTTTTATGGCTTGGCCGAAAACTAGAGAAGCCCTAATGTTTGGAATTTTGAATTTTTTGATTCATTGGATGAGTTGGAATCATTGGGAATGTTGATTTAATGTTTAATTGGATTAATTGGATTGAATTTGATTTGGACATAAAATCCCCTCCAAAGCCGAGACATATAAAGCATGTATTGGGTTTGATTTTTTGTTAAATTGTGTTGGACACTATTTATGTTAAGAGCATGATTAATTAGGCTAATTTGGTGTTTTAGAAATATTGATTTGGGTAATTAATTATGCTATACACTTTAGATTAATTAAATTGTAAAATTGGATTTTTGAAATATAATTTTTGGGCTTAAATTGGATTTGGGCTTGTAATGTTGTAAATGAGCTTATTGGGCTTGGTTGTATCAAGTTAGGTTTAGGCTAAATTGCTTGGATCCAATTGGGCCCAAAACTGCTTCCATAAAGCCCAAATGCGACTAATGGACCTTTAAGTATTTAATTGGGCCTAATTGGCCTAAATTGATTTCTAGGCTCATGGGGTAATTCCCGGATTGGGCTTTGGTTATTGGGTTTGACCCGAGTTGACCAAAAGTCCATGCCTTAAGAAATTAATTAAAAGCCCATTGGACTTTAATTAAATAAACGTTGGACGTTAATCGGGCTTTAAGACCCGTAACGATTAAATTTGGAATTTAAGCCGTAAAGGTTCGTCAAATAAAGTGTAGTATTTAATTTGGAATTAAATAGCGAATTAGTATTAAATACATATTAAATTGGATTTAATTTTGTAGTTTAATTTAATTCGAGAATTCGTATTTTGAGTACTTATTCGCAAAACGAGTTTGACTCGCACAAAATCAAATCGTTGTTTGAACATTGGATGGTCATTAATTATCAGCTTAATTAATCTGATTAGATTGATTAATAACATGCTTGTGTGAATACATGGTTGCGATGCATGAATAATGTATATCGGATGGATATTAGATGGGTGGGGCAATTTTAGAAATTGTTGTAATAAATTTGGAATTTATTAATTGGACCTGCGTGTCCAGCCTTATTACCTCCTTATTCTTTGTATTCTCTTCTCACCTATTCCCCTCAATGTAAATGAGGTTTCTATAGAAGTGTAATGTAACGGGTAGAAGCAAATACTTGTGCTAGCGGGAGAGAGGAAATGGAGAGATTTGATCTAGGATCAATGTGTTAAGTATCCATCCGCATATCATTATTATTATTTATTTATACACGCTTTATTATGTGTTTAGAATGCATGTTTAAGGGTGTATGATGATGAGATCTTAATATAGATAATAAATTTTTGCCAATTTGCATTCGAAAAAACCCTCGCAAAATATTAACCGTTTTTCCTTCCATTGAGTGATTTTTGCTCAAGATCCAAGACTGGCATTGGTTTGTTGGCCAAAGTCAAGACCTTTGTCCGTCGAGGATGTGTTTGAATCATGAAGGCTTTGTTCCATATTGGTTTTTTGTCCAAGTTGTGGTTTGTTGGCCAAAGTCAAGACCACTTCTTATCCATCGACATTGATTACGAAGCTTTCAATGGTCAATGGGTCACGCTTAACTGGGGTCACTAAGTTTGTTGTGCCAAAGCCAAGGCTTAGTTGATTCAGAGGAAAAAGGTTAGGTAATATATTGGATATATTGGCATATATAAGATATATGTTTTGGACTTGGATGTCCCCCTATTGGATCTAGGAATTGGATTGGATCCAATTGATCTTAGAGATCTACCTAGTTAATTATCATACAATTTGTTGGCCAAAGTGAAGATTGTGTGATATTTAACGGGATCCTAGCCCACTAGGAAACACGGTTTCCCGAGTACTTAACAGAGGGTTAGAGGCTCGCCGAAAAATAGTGGGAGGCAAGAATTTAATTTGCAATATTTGTTTAATTACTTGCCATACGCGCTCAAACAAATATCATTCGTCAAATAAATTAAATGTTAGTTGGACTAATATTTAAATGTTGTTTTGAAACAGTTGGATTGTATTCAAACAATTAAATTATAGTTGATTATATAGTTGGACTATAATAATCATTATAATAAATAGTACCGAAAATTGTTGATTAAATAGTTGGACTATTAGAATAAAGATAAAATTGAAAGATTGACATTTAAGACATAATCCTAGGGAAAAAGTATTTAAATGGTTTAATTTTCAAAATTGGGAATAATTCCAGGATGGTCCTGGAAACTAATAAGTTACTTTATTTGATAAAATAACATATTAGGCCTAAGCCCATAGTTAAGCAAATAGTAGAGCATAATCTTTGGAAGATTTATGTGATGATAACTTTAGTGCTTAATCCATTAAGCTTGCTAATTAGACTCCTTAATTTCTTAATCAAAAATAAGGATTAGATCCTTAAAGTATGATAATGAAATTGAAGGATCTTCATAAATCTATACTTAGATTTTAGAAGTACTAAATTGCAATAATTAACCCTTGGAGAGTTAATGACTATTCTCAAGGAGACAAAGTCAAAGTTTGCAATAGGCAAGTAGCGCAAGGCGCACCTTACTTCGATATTCTAGAAGGCCAAGGCTTGGCCAAAAGCTTCTAGAGGATTGATAAGGGCAAAGGCAAAATCATTATAATCTTATAGGAAGATAAAGGACATATCCCAAAATGTCTGCCTAAATGCGGCAAACGGGGTCGCGGAAGCGTGACTACCGTTTGAACAAAGCAGAGATGAAGGAATTGAAGACGTGCAAGGCTCTGACTTCAAATATGTTTGTCATAAATATGTTCATTACTAGTATTGAAATTAGATTTTAAATACTTAGTGTGATACATAAATATGTACTGGTGTTCAGAATCTGCTTTGAGAAGGCTACTGACTTCAGTTGAGATTTATCTGCGAATCGTAGATACATTGTGTCGATTATGACGAAACCTTTTACTTGTTGCCACGGTAAATCCATTTGGATAATGCTTGCTAATTGTAGGCACTGCATTTTTTGCATATAAGCCCGATGATGAGTCTCGTATGGAGACACTACCTCTTTAGTTGTGAAAGTCGCGGGAAACGGATGTTGGAAGGGTAAAGTTGGAAATTAGCATTTTGTCAGATTTAACTCGCTTGTTTCGCTTCGGGTTCGCTTGTTGGACCTCTGTTTTTAAACACATCTCACAAATGAAATAATTAAAACATTTAAAATACAAGTCACAAATTAAACTTAAATTAAATTAAAACACATGTCACAAATTAAACTAATTTAAAGTAAATTAAAATACAATTAAAATCCAATTAAACTAAATCAAATTAAAGTCCAATCCAATTATAACCAATTAAATTAAATTCACAAATTAAATTAAACTAAATCTAATTAAATTAAATTTCAAAATTAAATAAATCATTCACCTAATTTAAATAATTTCTTGCCTTAAATAATTAAAATTAAACACACACATAAATTAATTGGTTTCTTTCCTTTCAAATAAACAATGCAGAAACCCTAACCCTACCCTCTCACTATATAAGCATCCAACAAACCCTAACTGCCTTGGCTGGTCTCCCTCTCCCTCATTCTTCCATAACATTCACAGCCAAAAGAACAATAAATCCTCTTCACGCTAAAAGAACCCTAGACGGCCTCACTGGTCTCTCTCTCTCATCCATCTCTGTCGACACCCACACCCTCTCTCCGCACAGACCACTCACACGTCTCTCTTCTCACCGTGAACAACAAAGACACACACAAGAGACACAAGCCCTGGCCCCACTCAACTTCACCGCATAAACACCTAAGCCATAGCAGCCACTTACAAAAATATCAAACGAAAGCCACACGCGCAGCTCTTCTCTCATCAACTCCTTCACACATAATTCACACAAAGAAACCCTTGCATCGCCGTCCAGGAAACCCCTATACACCACACTATCATCAACAAACCAGCCTCCATTCATCAGCACACCACACAATCATCAACAAACCAGCCTCCATCCACACGCCACCTGGCCCTTTAGCCTACCTTCTTACGCTCAAAGACGCGACCTTCCTCCCACAAAATTCAAGAATCAGCCGCGCATCAACCTCTTTGACCTCACGCATAAGCTGCATGTCCTCACTGCTTGAAACTTAACAGCGCACGTTGCACCCACAAACACTGCTCACGCCAACCTTAATCACGTAACAGCACCACTAGCACTCACACACCAGCCCCCCCACTCACACGTTCCAGCCTCCACTCATCAGCCCTTCATCACGCATTCTCTCCCAGCCATACACATGAGCAACCATCACGCCACTGCCCCTTATTTACCTAGCCAACGTGCCACAAACTGCACTTAACACCCTCACGTAGCAGCAGACACGGCTCTTTCAAACACAGCCACTTCACGCCTAAGGTCCCTTCACTCAACCCGCCTGACACCACACTTCCCCCTTGACCATTCATCAGCCCTTCATCACGCTTCACAAACAGCCCACTAGCCACGTTAACCAAGCTAAAACTACCGCATAATCCCTCACTGCCCTGCACGATTTTGCACCCACTGCACACACAAAAACTACCGCAAATTTACCCATGCACTGCCAGCAAATTGCCGCAAAACAGTACTGAAAAATGCACTAAATCGACCCCACAAACTGCCCCAAAACACCACTGAAAACTGCCATAAAAATACCCCAAAACAGTCCCCGAATTAACCTAAAATAGTGACCCGAAAAATAGCAGCAAAATAGCAGTGAAACGGAATAAAAACAGCCGCCCGAACAGCAAAACAGCGAGGAAAGACGTTGAGTTGGTGAACCAAAAGAGTTGCGGATCATTCACCCTTCCAACGGACGTGTAACGCCCTTTCGTGAGACGAAAAAAGAGGTTAGACCTGAGGGCTCCTTTTTATTTATTATCTTTCGTTTATTTTGTTTATTTTAAAAATATTATTGCATGAGAGTCGTTTGAGGCATGTTGTGATTGTTGGATAAGTGGAATATGTGTTCCCTTTTGTGGTATATAGGATGGAAACCCGGACGTAAATTCTGTAGTCGAATCCGAATGGACGGTAGTGCGGTTTGTACACGGGATACAACGCCACGTACCACTTAAGAGACACGCATTTCGTCTCATCCAAACTTGTGTTTGAGCATGATGTAGTTCGTAGATTATTTAGTTATTATTTAAAGCATGATGTAGTCTAGCTTATTGATTGTTTTCAAGCATGATTAGGTTATTTTATGCAGGGTATTTTGTTTAGTTTATGATTATGTTTAAATAGTTATTTGTTTATTCTGGTTTAATGGCTCAATATGCTCATTGTGTGATATTGCGTGTTTGCCGTTATGACAACTTACTCTGAAGTATGCGAACTTAGATATAGGTTCTCATTGTTATTATTATGCATGCAGACTTAGGCGTAGATTACCCTTGATCATGAATGTTGAATAGATTGGGTTAGTTTATTGCACAAATCATATCATCACAAGGGACATAAGTAAGGGACCATTCCAAACCCAACGGTTTGAGGTCTCCCTTTGCGAGGGGTGAGTGCGGCCTTAAATCTTTGTCCCGGTTCACACCGGGTGGCGACTCCATGTTATTTCGTACTCCCAACTAGGCCGCGAGCCTAGAACAGCGTCGCTGATTTATGTGTCCTACAGTCTGGCGACTCCACTGGGGATAGAGAATCGGCCCTGAAATAATGTCTTGTAATGTTTGGATTTGTTCTTTAATTAATCGTGTCTACTGTGGGTTGAAGGGGTTTAGTTAAAGGCATTGGCAGCGAGAGCCTTCGTCACCGAGAGCCTTTGTCCGCACTCCCGTAAACCCACATGTGAACCTTAGTCATAGAACTAGTAGAAATTATTATTATTAATTTTTATTTCATGTTGATGTTTTGGACCGTCGTCATTTGGATCTGGTTGGACTTTTTGTCAAAATATGTGAACTTGTTGGGCCATTTAAACTGGGACGAGTTCGTTTCCTTTGACAGTTGGGCCAAAAGCTTCTAAAATATCGATGGGCCATTTTATGTTAGGACCTCTTATCATTTAAAGTTGTTTAGCCATGTTATCATAAAGTGTAAACCTGTTGGGCCTTTTCAACTGGGACAAGTTTGCACCGCTCAATAGTATGATTGAATACTTTAAAATGATAATGGGCCAACTAGTGTAAAAATTCTTAAACGGGCTTATATATTACATACATTGCACGTATCTCATGCATCTCATGCATACACGCATCATGTTAAACCCGTGTCTTAAAAGCCATCATAGATATCCGTTGGGTTAGAGAAGAAAAAAAGGTTTGTCATGAGGAGTTTAGCAAACATGGATTACGGGAAAAAGGAAATTGAGATTCAGAAAACCTTACGGCAAGGATAGAAAGACCATCGGGGGGGCCCTAAAAAAAAAAGAGAAAAAAAAGAGAGAAAGAAAAAAAAAAGAAGAAAAAAAAAAGAGAAAAAGAAAAGAAAAAATGGTTGTTTAGTCCTTAATAGTTAGACATAAGTCTGATGATGAAATTGATTGCTTTAGAGTGAAACTATAGAAACGATAAACCCTTGACGTGCTTTTATCTGATGCTTTGATTAATTGATCTATGTTAGACTCGTAAGCACTTGATTATGGTTCTTAGTAGTGAAAAACTGAGTAGTTAGCAAAGTGACTAGTCGAAGAAATTGTGGGTCGGTGAATGACCGTTTGCTTAGATGTCTATCTTGATTTGCTTATGTTATGATGTGTGGTATGGTTGAAAATAAAAGAAAAGTCTCTAAGGAAAAAATTTTGAACCACCTATAACCGATAAGCTTGAAGCTACCCATGGGCGAGTATTAGGACCACCATGAGGCGAAATGCTACCTTAAAGGGTAGGTGTGTTGAAAAAAAAAAGGAAAAAAAAAAAGAGAAAAAAAAGAAGTTCAAAATGAAAAGAGAAAAGAAAGAGACAAGAGAAAAAGAGAAAGAAAACCATACCATATTGAGCACAGAAAAGCAACTGCAGGCATAATTGAGACATCTAGGTTGGTTTGACCCATCGATCCCGATTTTTGAAACGAAATCATTGAGTTAGCTTACCTGGGGATGAATCCGCAAAAGAACCTTTGCACACAGACACTTTGAGTCTGGCTTAGATCATTTATTCAAAGACTTGGATTTGAGTTGCGTTGAATGTTTTGAAGGTTCTCTGGTTTCAATAATGGGCATTCTTTGAGGACGATAATATGTGTAGCTATTGGGACTATTTTGTAGCATGTGATATAATATGATGATATGGAAGGCCCCACCATGTGGTTCATCTTGACCAAGTGCAAACAGCGGAGAGCAGAAAGGTAAACCAAGACTGGGGGCGACCAGTCTCCCACATCGCGAATAAGGGAAACAATAAGATATTGAGTCATGAGACCAGAGAGAAGACTGAGCAATCACCTGGAGAACTGGTGGAAGACCTAACCCAACAGAATAGGAAATTCATTCATGCATGCATGCATACACGTAACATATTTTGCATTCCCTTTTTGTGTTTGTTTTGTTTTGTATCCACAGGTCTCAAAAGAAGAAAAAGAGAAAGCGACAAAGACAAGCCCACCAGAAACAACAACATATCAATTTCAGTTTTGGGGATGAGTCCCAAGGTCGAGGCCCACATCAGCAGAGGTTTGGAATGAATCCGGGAATGAATCCCAGGGCCGAGGCCCACATCAGCAGAGTTTTAGAATGAATCCCAGGGTCGAGGCCCACACCGTCAGAGTTTTGGAATGAATCCGGGAATGAATCCCAGGGTTGAGGCCCACATCACCAGCAGTTTCAGGATCCCAGGGTTGAGGCCCACATCGCCAACAGTTCCCGAGAATGAATCATAGGGTCGAGGCCCACGCTGTGAAAGTTTTACAATGAATCCAGGAATGAATCATAGGGCGAAGCCCACATTATTATCAGTATTAGTTTTGTCGGGTATGGAATTCTGGGAGGCGAGGCCCACATCAGTTCAGTATCAGTTCTGCCGGGTATGGCATTTTGGGGGCGAGGCCCACATTGGTTTAGTATTAGTTCTGCCGGGTATGGCATTTTAGGGGCGAGGCCCACATCAGTTCAATATCAGTTCTGCCGGGTATGGCATTCTGGGGGCGAGGCCCACATTGGTTCAGTATTAGTTCTGCCGGGTATGGCATTCTGGGGGCGAGGCCCACATTGGTTCAGTATTAGTTCTACCGGTATGGCATTCTTGGGGCGAGGCCCACATTGGTTCAGTATCAGTTCTGCCAGGTACGGCACTCTGGATATAGATATATCAGATCAGTTCTGCCAGGTACGGCACTCTGGATATAGAGATATCAGATCGGTTTTGTCAGGTACGGCACTCCGGGTATGGAGATATCAGATCAGTTTTTCCAGGTACGGCACTCCGGGGATGGAGATATTACAGTAGCACACACCGGGTATAAGACACAACATCGGTTTTGTCGGGTATGGCACTCTGGGAATAAAGCCCACATTCAGTATAGTTCGAGAATGAACAAGCCGAGAATGACACTCCGAGAATGGAGCACAGTTCGAGAATGAACAAGCCGAGAATGACACTCCGAGAATGGAGCACAGTTCGAGATGAACAAGCCAGAATGACAATCCGAGAAATGGAGCAGAGTTCGAGAATGAACAGTCGAGAATGGCACTCCAAGAATGGAGCAAGGTTCATGAATAAACAAGCCGAGAACGGCAATCCGAGAATGAAGTACAGTTCGGGAATGAACAGAGCCGGGAATGGCACTCCGAGAATGGAGCACAGTTCGGGAATGAACAAAAGCCGGGAATGACACTCCGAGAATGGAGCACGGTTCGGGAATGGATCATTGTAGGGGTTTTTAGGGCTAAATCCGGTAACGCAGCGGAAGCGGTGGAAAATCGTATTTTCCGATTTCAAAACTTTTTCTCGGATTAATTAAATAAACATATTTATTTAATATTCCAATATTCAAATTATGAAATAAAATTCAATAAATCATATTTAGGTGAATTTACCAAATTACCCTTACTTTGGTATTTTGTCCATTTTAGTCCGAAATTGATCTAATCAATTTTGAATGATTCTAAATAATTTCTAAGATGAACTTAGCATGTTCAAAACATCAAAACACCAAAAGCACCAAAAATCCCAAATTTTGAATCCTTGGCCGAATGCACCTCCAAGGTGCCATTTGTGCACTTTGTCATTTCATGCATCAAAACACATCAAGATGTAATCCAATGAACATGAAACTTATATGCATCATATAGACATCCAAATACACAACATATATGAAAACCCCCAAATTTGGAATTGTTCATGAACCCTAATTTTTCAATTTCTTCAAATTGGACAAATTAGACCAAATTGGTTAAATCAACTACTTCAATCATGTTTCTTCCATCCAATCAAAGTCTCAACACAATGAAAAAACTCAAGATAAAATCTAGGTCATCTAAGAGTGGGTCAACAACTCTATATTAGCAACATGGTTTCCAAAACCTTAAAAGAAATCTTATAACTACAATAGTCACAACCTTCCTTCATTATACATGCTCAACACTTCCATCAAAACTTCCATAAAAAAAAAACACAAGGAATAAAGAAAGAAATAACCTAAGAACATCATATGTTAAAGCCTAGATCCTAAGGAACATTTTCCTTTCTAATAGCAAGTTGGAAAAACTCACTAAAATCCAAGCTTTCTTTGATTTCTTCTTTCTTTCTCACAAGCTTCATTTGCTTCCATTAATGGAGTTTTTTCTTTAAAGGTATTAGGTTATCAAATCAAAATGAAATGAAAACAATATATACTTGTTTTACTTTAGCCTTGGCCGAAATTGGCTAAGCCAAATACAAGAAAAATAATTTCAATTCATTTCACTTTACATTTAGTCAACTTGCATAAATATCTTAATAACACTTTATTAGATATTTAATTAAGTCAACAAATGCAACTAAGATAAATATAACTCTTATATATTAAGTGTATTGGCCGAAATTAATGGAAAATAAAAGAAAAAGATATTTTAATTTTTCAAACAATTTTGAACAAATATCTTAAGAAGTCAAAATCAATGACAACCTTTTCCTTTAATGTAAAGTCAAACATTTAACTTACAATCATTTCCTAACTTTATCATTTGGTGATATATTTATATTTTAATTATATTAATCATTTAACAATTAAATAATTAATTAATTAATTAAATACAAATATATCAAATATATGTATTATATTTACTTTAAATATCTCAATATATTATTGATGATATATGGTCAAATACCTTATTTGACCATTTATTAATGTGTATTTAATAATATCATATATTAAATACAAATACACATTAATTAGGAAATGACGGTTCGGCCGTTCGCATGTATTTTTCGTTTAACGATTAAACGATTTATAATAATCATTATTATTCATAAATGTTGCTCTAGTGCTCTACGAGTATGTTTTATTATTGAGACTCTCTAGATTCAGGTATATCCATCACGAAATCCAATTTCATGTCCATAATCTATCCACCCGTAGATTATGACGATCACGGATAAACTAGCTGAATCATACAGGTCGAGGTCATTGCATATGTATAATCCCTCCGTCACAGGTATCCGGATAATCCAAGAGATATAGATGTAAACGTCAAATCTCTATAGGTATTATCCCATCGACGTATCTATTAACAATCTCTAAATAACACTCGGAACTTACTTCCGATGTATACTGTGGCCACAGATTTAACTGACTGCTAATAATATATGGACTACCTATGCTCTGTACACAGAACTGACGGATCCTATCTTGACACACACAGGATATCCTGAGGATCGATCCACACCCAACGAACAGCGGAGGTCTCTCTCTAAATTCGGTGACGTGACTGCCATCTAATTGTGGAGGATGTCTCATACATCCACAGTGGTGTCTCAAGTCGAAGAACCACTATGCTACTCAACCCGAGAAGATTCTTATTGACGTTGGTGTACCATCCATTAAAATCTTCGTGTGAACGTTCAGTGTTTATCCACTATAAACACCCACACGTCTATACGAGTCTCCATAGACTCATGGTTCATTGGGATAAACCATCGGACCAAGTCACGATATACGACATGTACTGGTCTCAACGGATTTGACTAACCGACCCGTGTTAGCAAATCTTGACCAGGAACTATGTTTGATAATATACATATAGCAGTGAACACTTCCCAATGTCATTACACAAACTAACTTTGTAACTGTGTACTGCATTATATATTATCGGGCCTTTGTCTAATATATACATATCACTAAACCACATTTAGTTTCAATCTAATCGTAATCAGATCGAATACGTATATAAGAACAGAGGTGCAACCATAAATAAGTAATATTATGGAATAAGGGGATGTTCGTATTCATGAATCAGACATAAATACGGTCCGGATTGGCGCTCTGAGCACCAACCCCAAAAATTTCTCCCACTTGCTCTAGTGCCAATCCACGGTATCATATACACGTCTCAATGTGCATCGTATGCACATGGTCCTCAAAAGCTCACCCAGTACTTAAGAGGTAGGCAACAAAAACAAGTCCGCTATGACATATTGAGTTTGTCAAACAAACTCATCGTTTCCCTTAGTCAACATCATTCATATTTTGTAGAATCTAGATTATACATTAATATGACTCTGATGCTACATCAGTATTGTGCTATAGCTACTGAGTTGTCCAAGTATTTAAGGATCAAGTCCAAAAAATACTATGAAGACAACCGTAAGCACAATCACAATTCTAAAACCTTCTAATTTAAAAGGTCACTATGCAACTTCATAAGTCAATACTTCAAAAGTTGCATTTGATTCCACTAAATAGGAGAATCCTTCGTGACACTCCCACTGCATCTTTTCTGACTCTTTATGACGTAGACTGTCTAACGTCATAATTAGTCTCAAAACTAATATGACCCTAATGGTTGCAGACTATATTCTCAATGAATTAGAAACTCGTTCTTAATATCTCAAAGATCACAAAGAACGTGTTTCAAGATCCATCATATGGTCTATAAGATGTCAAAATAACTCGTAACAATTACGATTAAATCAATATCTATAATCGCACATTAAAAGTATTTATTATGTCATCATCAAATGATACATAAGATTGATTAGACATTCTAATCAATATCTCTTTCGAAAAAAGGAATCATCCTTTACGAAAAATGAATACTTTATATAAGACACACAACAACTGTCGAACAGTTATACTAAATGTCATACAGATAGCCTTGTTATGTCTCTCATTAGATCATATCTAATGTACGACTAATAGGAGTATCTCAAAAGTCTCTTGGTTTTATATCTTATATAAAACTTTATATCGTATATAAAAGAGACTACTCCCACTTTTATCACGGAGTAAAGAAGACTTAGGTAAATCTTTTACCTCACAAACATCTCATTATTACTATAATAATGATAATGTTGTTAGGATATATAACACTAGAAAGTAATTTGTACGCTCCCACTAACCATTTATCACATATGTATTATATATACTTTGACAAGATCAGACAATCTGACGATATCAAAAATAGAGAACACATATTTCTGGAAGACTTATCTGAGTCTACAATAGGCTCTATAAGCTAGCACACTAACTGCGATCTCAGCAGAACACAAACTCTAGGGCCATTTCAGAATGAACTCTTCAAATAAGGAAATCACAACTGATCTCTTATCTGAATAAGTCATCC
This sequence comes from Zanthoxylum bungeanum, assembly GCA_019454045.1. NCBI lineage: Eukaryota > Viridiplantae > Streptophyta > Magnoliopsida > Sapindales > Rutaceae > Zanthoxylum > Zanthoxylum bungeanum. The sequence goes on along the minus strand of SKCR01004606.1, from coordinate 10,441 downwards.
AAAACGCCACTTTGCATTCTTTAGCTAAAATATACAGTTTATTATCAACATTAACCAATATATCTTTAATTGTTCATTTAGTGTGACTTAGAGATAAGTTTTCTCAGAATCTACAATAGATTGCTGAAGTATAACTTTTCTCACTGTCATACTGTAAAGGTCAAACCTTTAATAAGCTCACATGCTTCGCTGCGCAAACAATTAGCACATATCATGAACTAATTCATAATGAAAGCGTAATCAAGTTCAAAACTTGATCATAGTAAGCTATGAACAATCTTAGATCTACGGTTCAATGGTGAACTTCCAGAATCGATATCAAATATCGCTTCCATTATAAGTTATAGGATAATTTTTTCTTCAATAAGAAAACAACTGAACCATTAAGTATCAAATACTCGTGAATGATTCTGTTATCCTATTAGACTTGTACGGAAGATGTATAAGGGTTGTTTTCATCTTATTAATTACGTAGTTCCATTTATAATTTTCATTCTCACATTTGACTTAATAAGTCAAGTCTTTTCTACAATAGTTAACATCTGATGTTACACACACAAGTAATAAAACGATTTTATTACTTTAGAATCATAGGAAAGATATTCTATTAAATAGAATACAATATTCTATTAAAAAGAATAAATGATAAACTTTTACTTATACCTCCAAGGTGTAAGTAATTTCCATTATATAACTATTATATAAAAGAAATTCAAATCTAAACTTTTCAAGATTCGGATTTTCTACCTATACATATCATATATGTAACTGTAGAAAATAATGGAACATTAATTAAAGAGATGAATTAGTGTTAAGGAGTATAACCCCAAGAGTATTGAAACTAATTCGGTAAACATTCAATATCAAACGAATCAAATCATATAAGATTCATTGCGCTCCCACTACTCAATTCCATCAAGATGGAATCGTGGAAGAATAATATTGAATATAATCATATTCACTAAATAACCTTAGAACTAATTGCTTTAAATTCATACGTTGATCGTATCAAAGATCTTTGAACAGTTCAAAGACTTGTTATGAATTTTGAGGATAGAATTCTCTAAAAACCTTTAGATTGAATATATTTGAACAAGTCAAAAATGTTCAATCTACGTTTCATCAGAACGGATTGAAAGTACTTGATACTTTCAAGACTTTCAATATGTGTTTCCTTCAGAAACACGTAACTAAGTTATGACAATTCATCAACTAAGTTACGAAATAAGAAACTACCTTAAGCAATTAATTTTAAAACTACATACATCCAATGTATCAGTTTAAATAAATTTGGTGGTCCAATGACAATCATTGTTAAACGAGATCTTAATCACTTTCCTGAATACAATATTCATTAAATGGATAAGGATGTGTGTGTGATCTAGTATCAAACCATCCTTTACCATACGAATAGCATCCAATACTTAAGTGATTAAATTCATAAAGCACCGTTCTAAATTATTTACTTTACCGAATAATTTCTCTTTATGTTTATCTCTACGTCAATGACACTACTAGTTATTATAAAATATGTAACAATTGTTTTTATAAAGAACAAGTGACTATCCAATAGTCGCAAGTTCCGATATCAAATATCAAAACAATCGTTAACCAATATTTCAAATAACTAGACGGGAGATCTGGTATCCAATACCTATAGTTGTAGTATTGTGAAAATCGATATTTTCTATACACAAATATACGCATCTCCTTTCTTTAGCTTTACTATTTGCATTCAACTATTCACAACAATTGTAAATAACTGATTAGCAAATTGTGTCAGACACATTACCTCTAAAGGTAATTAAAGCTTAGAAACGTCATTACTAGATAAACAAATACCTAATAGGGCTTTCTAAATGCCAGTCAAGAATCTCGAGACATGAACTAATTCAAGTCAATTCTTACTGCATAAGAAACTATTGTCTCTAAAGTATTATATCCTAAAGGGGATATCTATCTAGATTATCTATCATGACTTAGAAACTAAGTCACTAACCATCTTTTATTTTTGAAGAAAATCGGAACAATAGTTCCCGATGGTTTAGACCAATCTAATAATATCCTAGTCTAGTAGTATCTAGAACCTATTCTAGAATAACTGCAACCAAGAGTCAAGTCAGATAACATATCAAATATGTGTGCAGTAAATAAAAGTTTAATTCTATATAAACAATAGAATAAGGAAACAAACAAGCGGCAATTTCCATAATAACATACACTGCCTAAGTTATGGAATATTTTAAACTTAGCAGTGCCTCCCATTATTTTTACGTAATGCCGTAATCCCCAACGGAAAGACGAGAATTCAATAATTAAATCGAATTCCCAATGGGAAGAGGACCCCATGAATATATTTCGACTCACAGCAGAGGCACGGTCTCGCCGACGTATATTCACAGGTAGACAACTAATTGTCAATCACTCACTAGTGACTCCAAGTTTCGGGTCCTGGCCGTTTCTCGTTGTCGCTGCGAAGGCAGGCCCACAAGGAGACGTACCAAGGTTAAACTTGTCAATGATAAACTCAAGTTACTTGCGTAACCCTGACAGCTAGGGCACGTTCAGGATTCCGCTTTCGCTTGAATTTATCTAGTATCTAATATACATTCGGCATAAATAAATTTCTATCAGCTACATCCTCACAGCAGAGGCACGGTCTCGGATGTAGTCAACGAAAAGATATTTATAAACGTATTGACAAGACGGACCAAGAAACAAGTATTACAAATACTAGTTACTTTAAAACCTTATTAAGCGGGGATATTCCATTAAGTGTCATACAACCTAAATCTAATCAAATTAGATTATAACAGCATGTATAAAGTCAAGAAAACATGATTAAACATTGAATAAAACAAGCTAATCATTTATGGAGGCCTAGAATCAGACTCGCTCTGATACCATTTTGTAGGGGTTTTTAGGGGCTAAATCCGGTAACGCAGCGGAAGCGGTGGAAAATCGTATTTTCCGATTTCAAAACTTTTTCTCGGATTAATTAAATAAACATATTTATTTAATATTCCAATATTCAAATTATGAAATAAAATTCAATAAATCATATTTAGGTGAATTTACCAAATTACCCTTACTTTGGTATTTTGTCCATTTTAGTCTGAAATTGATCTAATCAATTTTGAATGATTCTAAATCATTTCTAAGATGAACTTAGCATGTTCAAAACATCAAAACACCAAAAGCACCAAAATCCCAAATTTTGAATCCTTGGCCGAATGCACCTCCAAGGTGCCATTTTGTGCACTTTGTCATTTCATGCATCAAACACATCAAGATGTAATCCAATGAACATGAAAGTTTATATGCATCATATACACATCCAAATACACAACATATATGAAAACCCCAAATTTGGAATTGTTCATGAACCCTAATTTTTCAATTTCTTCAAATTGGACAAATTAGACCAAATGGGTTAAATCAACTACTTCAATCATGTTTCTTCCATCATCCAATCAAAGTCTCAACACAATGAAACAACTCAGATCAAATCTAGGTCATCTAAGAGTGGGTCAACAACTCTAGATTAGCAACATGGTTTCCAAAACCTTAAAAGAAAGCTTATAACTACAATAGTCACAACCTTCCTTCATTATACATGCTCAACACTTCATCAAAACTTCCATAAAAAAAAAACACAAGGAATAAAGAAAGAAATAACCTAATAACATCATATGTTAAACCTAGATCCTAAGGAACATTTTCCTTTCTAATAGCAAGTTGGAAAAACTCACTAAAATCCAAGCTTTCTTTGATTTCTTCTTTCTTTCTCACAAGCTTCCTTTGTTTCCATTAATGGAGTTTTTTCTTTAAAGTGTATTAGGTTATCAAATGAAAATGAAATGAAAACATATATACTTGTTTTACTTTAGCCTTGGCCGAAATTGGCTAAGCCAAATACAAGAAAAATAATTTCAATTCATTTCATTTACTTTACATTTAGTCAACTTGCATAAATATCTTAATAACACTTTATTAGATATTTAATTATGTCAACAAATGCAACTAAGATAAATATAACTCTTATATATTAAGTGTATTGGCCGAAATTAATGGAAATAAAAGAAAAAGATATTTTAATTTTTCAAACAATTTTGAACAAATATCTTAAGAAGTCAAAATCAATTTGACAACCTTTTCCTTTAATGTAAAGTCAAACATTTACACTTACAATCATTTCCTAACTTTTATCATTTGGTGATATATTTATATTTTAATTATATTAATCATTTAACAATTAAATAATTAATTAATTAATTAAATACAAATATATCAAATATATGTATTATTTTACTTTAAATATCTCAAATACATATATTGATGATATATGTCAAATACCTTTATTTGACCATTTATTAATGTGTATATAATAATATCATATATTAAATACAAATACACATTAATTAGGAAATGACGGTTCGGCCCGTTCGCATGTTTATTTTCGTTTAACGATTAAACGATTTATAAATAATCATTATTATTCATAAATGTTGCTCTAGTGCTCTACGAGTATGTTTCATTATTGAGACTCTCTAGATTCAGGTATATCCGTCACGAAATCCAATTTCATGTCCATAATCTATCCACCCGTAGATTATGACGATCACGGATAAACTAGCTGAATCATACAGGTCGAGGTCATTGCATACGTATAATCCCTCCGTCACAGGTATCCGGATAATCCCAGATATATAGATGTAACGTCAAATCTCTATAGGTATTATCCCGTCGACGTATCTATTAACTGTTGGTTTTTATTAAGGTCCCAAGATCAAACAAGCAATGAAAATCGTGCATGAATACACCAAAGAAGATAGCGGAATACTTACATTGGTTGGTTGAGTTGATTTGAAGACCATTGAAGCCAAAAAACGCACTGCCATGGACACCCACTGCATGCAGTCCACTGTCTTCTGTCTTCAGTATTTGAGCTGCGAAAATGAGTTCCTAGATTCGTCGGATGGATCCCGGCTCATGGGTGAACCTCCCTACCACCTTCGCAAGACTTGTAAGTGTGTGCTAGCACTTGAATTTTCACCATGAAAACCCACTCTAGCTTCCCTAAAACTCACGCCTGAACTGGTTCAAAACCAGTGAGCAAAAGCTTCTGTTTTGCGTGAGAGAGAGAAGAGAATTTGAGAGAGATTAAAAGGTTAACTTCTCTTTTTATTTTTGTTTCTACAAAACGTAAGTGAGAAAGAGAGAAGCAATGACGTATATCATTAACCAAAAAATGAATTTTTAGATAAAAACTCTTCAATAACCGTGAAAAGCATTTCCCTCCAAAAATTCATCATCATCACACATTGAAAATGGAGACAATGTATCATCCCATAAAGGTGACTAGATACATCCATCATCTATTCGTGTCAAGTGATGAGATATTGCGATGTGATTTGCGGATACCACTCGTTTCAAAATACGAATGTGTCCGCAAACACTTTCGGGCTCGGTTTCGCTAATTCCGAATTAACGCATTTCCGTCGCGACGAGAATTAATTAATTTCGCCGAGCGAAAGTACTATTCAGATCGCTAACGAATTAATTCTAAATTAATTCGTTCGCCCGAATTAAAATCTAATTTTAATTCCGCGTCGAAATCTAATTTCGTTTAATATATCGAATATATTAATTTACCGATTAATTCCAAATTAATCGTTATCTCTCTTTAGACGATATCTTATCCTAGATAAAATATCTCCGTAATTAATCCTAGATTAATTTTCTCTCTCTTCTATATAATCCCAGATTATTCAAGAGTGCGAGTTGTGCGTCATCGGTGGATTATCGGGAAGCGACCCATGAGATCTTCGGATACGTTGGCAGTAAATACGGTCGTCGGAGTATCCGAATCACGTACGTACCAAGTACTACGTTCTACCGATTTACGAGACAAGGTCGACTCCTAGCAAAGCACAAGTCTACCCAATTCTCCGGACATATCCATTTAAGAATATCAAATATCTGTATCAAGCGTAGTATACTAATGTATTGTATTGCGTATATCGATCCAGTATCGGACGATCACATGTTAGGCCTGGGGCTGGAAATGTGTCTGCCCCGTACGAAACATATATCGGACATCAAGCAACTAGTCTCTGTGAATCGGGCAATCCTGACCTAGTCATATTGTCCTGACGGTTGCAACTTTTATAGAGCACTAGTTCTGTATCCTGCGCGATCATCAACTCCATATGTCTGAAGTGACACTTCCATCTTGACATCACACCGAGTACACTACGATTCCTGATAACCCAGAAGAGGTGAACACAGAACCAGTTTAGGTCCCCCAACCACCAAAACCAAAGTTTACCGATTGTCGCAAGTACTAGCGATGCAAGTCTCAGGTTAAGATCATATACACCTACCCTGATGCGGCCTCCCATAGACACGCAGACATACTACCAATGGGATTCCGCGGGGTCTATCCAGAGCGAAGCTGTTTTCCGTACCATCGGTGAAACACGACCTCCTATCGCACTTGCATAAGTATCCAATACTTATATATATGAGAACTATGTCGTTGTGCCCTCACAACGCACACAAGTGCAATACTAGCCTATTCCGCATTATCGATGTCCAGTCTCGATAATACTACGGCTAGGGATATTTAATGATTAATCCTTCGTGGACTGATACTGTCTCATATCATCTCAATCCAGGAACTAATCATAGGGACCTCTCTTCATTATATATCTATGGTGATCTAATCACAAATGATGAGAGTGCAATTTCCTTATTACATAGTTAATTTGCTACAACAACACAATGATCTGTGCAAATAGTGACGCTATGGGTCATATTATCCAACAATCTCCCACTTGGCACATAGCCAGTCACTCGAGTGTCTAACACCCGAACTATGTATGGTTTGCTCAAATTGCTGAGAGAAGGTTTTCGTCAGCGGATTTGTTTGATTATCGTCTGACGCGATTTATACGATCATCACATCGCCACGATGTATGATCCGAACGAATCAGATGATATGGAAGTATATATCTGGATCGTCGATGAGACCTTTAATTCCTTAGCCTGTGCTGACGCCTAGCTCAGCTGCTAAAAGAACTATATCTAATCTAGTTAGATATATTTTCGATCCAAATGGCTTCTTTTGCTGCCTCAGCTGCAGCAATAATCCGCATTTGTTGTTTATTTGGCAACAGTTATCTTGCTCGGAACATTTCCAGCTCACTGTCCCGTTATTCAAACTTTATAGTACCGTAGTATTTAATTGTTTGGAAACTTGTAGCGGTGATCCCAGTCACTTCAATTTCTCATTCTCCATAGTTTAAGACAACATCTTTAGTTCTCTCAGATACTAAGAGATGTTCTTAACTTCAATCTAGTGACTATCACTTGGATTGACCTGATTGTGACTCCATATGCTCGAAGCGTATGAGACACCAATACAAGTACATTTTAAATGTACAATTTCAGAGAGTGTTAACAACTCCAAATCTATCCCAGTAGATCTTTATTCCTTGAATAAAGGTTGTTACTCCCCAGAATTCTATGGAGAATTTCTATGAAAGAATATCTATGAAAGCCAAGCTTTCACCAATTGCTTTATGGGAATTTAACTGTCAGTGCGCTCCCACTAACCTCCTTATATACACAAGAATTATTTCGTTTTGAGTTAAATCATAAACCATTATGATTATTTCAAAACGTCAGTTCCAAGAACCTTATGCTTGCTTCAATCCAAACATGGATCGAATAACCCGCAAACCTTGTTTGTCGTGTTGGTTTCTATAATATGTCCCAAGAAAAGATTAAGCATACATGAAATACAACAACAAAGAATATATATAAACATGAAGTATGGCGGAATCATACTTACAATGCTATGTTGATGAAGAAAAATCAAACCAAATGGTAGCTCCAAGTGTGGGATGATTCGGCCAAGGAAGACAAGAAGTAGGAAGCTCCAAGCTTTGTGTATTCCTTGCTCTTTGATGGTTTCCCTATCACCTCTTTTGATTCCTTGATGGTGCTAGCCTTGCATGTGAGAAGATGTTCCAAACAACAACCCTTTCTTCAAGCTTTTGGCAACCAAAATTGAAGAAGATGAAGACCAAAACTGCATGCAGTTTTCGGTCATGAAAAGAGAGAGAAGAGAGGATTTTCTTAATTGATTTTGATACCAAAAATCAATTTATATTTATGCCATAATATTTATTAAATAATAATAAATCTATGACACAAGCCATGCAAAGGCTTAGAGTGTCAAACACTCAAATTCCATGCATAACATTAGAGTGTATTATACACTATCACCATGCAATGTATTATCAATAAAATAATACATATAATGACATGTGTCAAGTGGGCCCCACACGTTTCCAAATGAAAGTGGGCCCACGTCCACTCACGCGTTCGGGTTCGATATTTCCGAAATACCGAACTTGCGTCGCGACGTTAATTAAATCGAATTTAAATAAATAATCGCTCCTAGCGAAATTATTATTTACGTCGCTTACGAATTAATTCTAAATTAACTGGTATGCCCGAATTAAAATCTAATTTTAATTTCGCGTCGAAATCGAATTTCAATTATTATTATATCGAATATAATAATTTTACTGATTAATTCCAAATTAATCGTTCTCTCTCTCTAAATAAGGCACTTTATCCGAGATAAAGTTTCTCCGCAATTAATCCAAGATTAATTAAGTTCGAATCAAATATCATAGGTGAATCTTCAGGAAGCGACCCAAGAGATCTCCGGATATGTTGGCAGTGAATACGGTCGTCGGATAATCCGAACACGCACGTACCTCGTACTACGTTCTTACCGATTCACAAGACAAGGTTGGCTTCTAGCAAAGCGCCATGCCTACCCAATTCTCCAGAAATATCTTATAGGAATATAAGATCTATATCAAGCGTAGTATACCGTAGTATTGCGTACATCGATCCAGTATCGGATGATCACATGCTAGGCCTGGGGCTGGAGATGTGTCTGCCCCGTACGAAACATATATCGGACATCAAGCAACTAGTCTCTTTAAATCGGACAATCCTGACCTGGTCATATTGTCCCGACGGTTGCAACCTTTTATAGAGTGCTAGTTCTGTGTCCTGCGTGATCATCACCTCCATATGTCTGAAGCGATACTTCCATCTTGACATCACATCCAGTACACTACGATTCTCGATAAACCCAGAAGAGGTGTACACAGAACCGGTTAAGGTCCCCTGTTGGACAAAATGACCCATAGCGTCACTATTTGCACAGAGCATTGTGTTGCTGTAGCAAATTAACTATGTGACAAGGAAATTGCACTCTCATCATTTGTGATTAGATCACCATAGATATATAAATGAAGAGAGGTCCCTATGATTAGTTCCTGGATTGAGATGATATGAGACAGTATCAGTCCACGAAGGATTAATCATTGAATATCCCTAGCCGTAGTATTATCGAGACTGGACATCGATAATGCGGAATAGGCTAGTATTGCACTTGTGTGCGTTGTGAGGACACAACGGCATAGTTCTCATATATATAAGTGTTGGATACTTATGCAAGTGCGATAGGAGGTCGTGTTTCACCTGGTACGGGAAACAGCTTCGCTCTGGATAGACCCCTCGGAATCCCATTGGTATTATGAATATGTGTCTATGGGAGGCCGAAATCAAGGTAGGTGTGTATAGTCTAACCTGAGACTTTCATCGCTAATGCTTACGACAATCGATATATTTTAGTTGAGGTCGTCTAGGACTGTAACTAGTTCTGTGTACGCCAATGCCGGGTATATTGAGAATCGTAGTGTATTGGATGTGATGTCAAGACGGAAGTATCACTCCAGTCATAGTGGAGATGATGTCACGCAGGATACGGTATTAGTGCTCTAAGAGATGCGCATCCAATCGTGATATTATGACCAGGTCATGAATATCCGATTATAGAGACTAGTTACCAGACATCCGAATGTGTCGGACAGGGCAGACACTTATCCAGCCCTAGCCCTAGCACGTGATTATCCGATACTGGGCCGATAATGCATGAATACATCAACGGAGGTAGCGGAATACTCACATTGATCGTTATGTTGATTTGGAGACGATTCAAGCCCAAAAACGCACTGCCTAGATCACACCACTGCAACAGTCCACTGTCCTACAAAAACAGAAAATTGAGTGAAGAAACGGAGCTCCGAGCTTCGTGCAATGGATCCCGGCTCATGGGTGAACCTCCCTACCACCTTCGCAAGACTCGTAGTGTGCTAGCACTTGCGGTTTTGCGAAGGTGGTAGAGAGGTTCACCCATGAGCCGGGATCCATTGGACGAAGCTCGGAGCTCCGTTTCTTCACTCAATTTTCTGTTTTTGTAGGACAGTGGACTGTTGCAGTGTGTGATCTAGGCAGTGCGTTTTTGGGCTTGAATCGTCTCCAAATCAACATAACCGATCAATGTGAG
>SKCR01004605.1:0-26376 GCA_019454045.1 Zanthoxylum bungeanum | reverse complement strand
AGGGATCTCTTGGGTCGCCTCCCAAAGATTCACCGATGATGTTTGACTCGAACAGAATTAATCTGGGATTAATTATGAGAGAGAAAATTAATCTGGATTAATTACGGCAATAATTAATCTGGAATTGATTATCATAGAGAGAAATTAATTTAGGATTAATTGCGTCGAAAATTTATCTGGGATTAAATTCGTCGAGAAAAGGGAACAAGATTAATTTAGAATTAATCGGTAAAATAAATTTAATAGTTAAATTGGATTTTACTATTTAATTTATTTGATTGTGCTAAAATTATATATTAGATATATTAATTGAAATTAGATTTCAATGCGGAATTAAAATTAGATTTTAATTCGCGCGAAAGAATTAATTTAGAATTAATTCACAAGCGACTTTCATAATAATTTTGCTAGGCATTATTATTTAATTAAATTTGATTTAATTAAGTTGCAACTGAAAATTCACTTAATTCGGAATTAAACGAACCCGGGCCCGAGTGAAGTTGCGTGTTGGATTATTCGACTTAAATTTAGAATTCAAGTGGGGCCCACCAACTTACATCAATGTCTTTGACATTTGATGGAATTTGGTAATGGTTATGTAAGGCTTGGATTGCTTGTAGAATACATAAACCAAACCAACACTCAAACTTAATATTATTAACTTGTTGACTTTGGAAGTGGGAACAAGTTACTATTCACAGCACTTAAACTTCTTCTTTCTCTCAAAATGGCGTGAGCTTCTCCTCCATCCCATGGAATTTTGCTTCAAAATTCTACAAAGCTAGCACTTTAAAGAGTCAAAGGAAGGTGATAGGGAGACTAATCCGAGAGTTTGGAACTCGATCTTAAGCTCAGAAGCTTCCAACACATCCAACAAATGAGAAAAAGTTTTGAACTCAATCTGATCAATGTGAGTATTCCGCAACTCCATTTTGATTTATTCACACACAAATCACAACTTGAAGATCTTGGCATGTTCTAGGAACACTAACAACATACGCCCTAAGGGAAGAAGGCCACACGGTCTAGAGGCTTCAAGTAACGCATATGACTTATGAGGATTTCAGCAAAGACATTAACCATGTAACTTGATGTCTCATTCGATATTATCGGGCCAATCTACGCCCTATTTCCTCCTTAATAAGGAAACTGAGTCTTTAGATTATGACGAACTACCTACGGACATGGTGGTATAATCCAAACACTTAAAACTGATTACACCAACTCGAAGGCTAACTCCATACCCTATAAAAGGAAAGAGGGTCCAACGGTTTGAGGCATTCAAGACATTATGGTTATGAACACTTCGTAACCTTTACGGATGTGGCATCGCGTTATGGTTATGTTGTATCTTATGAAACACAAGTCAGAAACTTTTAGAGTTTCGACATGAAGTAGAAAAACAGATCGGCAAAAGTATTAAAACATTACGGTCAGACCATAGTTGAAAATACTTAAGCAATAAGTTTCTCGATTACCTGAAAGAGTATAGTATTCTTTCATAATGGACTCCTCCCGGAACACCTCAATTTGATGGTGTGTCCGAATAGAGAAACCGAAATTTGTTGGACATAGTAAGGTTAATGATGAGTCACTCTGAGCTACCAATTTCATTCACGGTATACACATTAAACAGTGCAAAACTTATTTTGAATAATGTTCCATAAAAATCTGTTAGACATACTTCATATTAGATATGAACAGGAAAGAAATTGGGTTTTCTCATTCCTGAATATTTGGGAATGATGGGCATACGTTTGGATGATACCAAACCAGAACCCAAATCGGATAAGTGCATAATTTGTGGGTTGTCCTAGGGAAACCAAAGTATAGTACTTATACAACTCACAAGAGAACAATGTAATTGTTGCTCGACATGCGGTTTTCCTAAGAGGAATACCTATATACAGTGGTAAGTGGCAGAAAATTAAAACTCGATGAAAATCGGAGTAATACTGTTCTAGGCACTGATTCCTTAACGGAACACAAACAGTTCATCAGAGATGAAACTGTACCAATAATATTCGAATACACAAGAACCGCGTAAGTCGGAGAGAGTCAGAAAATAACCTGGGAGGTATGGAATTCTGATCTCACCTCATGAAGATGTCAATCTTATTGAGGAATATGAACGGGCTACGTATGAGGAAGTGATACAAGGTATCGACTCCTTTTATGGCAAAGTGCCATGAAGTTCGAAATGGATTCCATGTAAACCAATCAAGTTTAGACACTGGTTGATGTACCGAAAGGTATTATGCCTATTGGTACTATATGAGTCTTCAAGGAAGACATACATGAATGGCAACATACAAATGTACAAAGCTAGGCTTGTAGCGAAAAGATATCGATATCAACATTGTGTCGATTACGACGAAACCTTTTACTCGTTTCCATGATTAAATCCATTTGGATAATGTTTGCTAATACTGCATGTTTCATTTATGAAATATAGCAGCAGAAAGTCAAAACCGCTTTCCTTAAACGGAAACCTTTTGGAGGATATTTATAAACATCCTAACGGTTTTGTCGTACCAAAACAAGCAAACAAGATTTGCAAGTTAATTCAATCCATTTATCGATTAAAGCAAGCATTGAATTCTTGTAACCATCGTTTTGATGTAATCATAATGATATATGATTTACTTCAAAACAAAGATGATTCTTGTGTATATAAGGAGGTTAGTGGGAGCGCACTGACAATGATTGTTCTATATAATGATGATATATCATTTCTTGGAAATGACATTCCCATAATACAATCGGTGAAAGCTTGGCTTTCATGAAAATTCTCCGTAGAATACTAGGGAGAGACAACCTTTATTCTATGAATAAAGATCTACTGGAATAGATCTAAATGTTGTTGGCACTCTCCGAGAAATCGTATATTGAAATATATGTACGCGACCTGGTGTCTCATATGCTTTGAGCATATGGAGTCACAATCAGGCCAATCCAAGTGATATTCACTGGATTGATGTTAAGAACATCCTTAAGTATCTTAGATGAACTAAGGATGCTTTCTTAAACTATGGAGAATGAGAACTTGAAGTAACTGGGTTCACTGTTGTAAGTTTCCAAACCGACAAAAATGATTATAAGTCGTAATAAGGGTACTATATAGTTTGAATAACGGAATAGTGAGCTGGAAATCTTCCAAGCAAGATACTGTTGCCGAATAAGCAATAAAAGCAGAATATTGCTGCAGCTGAGACAGCAATAGAAGCATTTTGGATCTCTAATAATCCTAATTAGATTAGGTGTAGTTCTGTTAGCGGCTGAGCTAGGCTACAACACAGGCTAAAGAATTAATGGTCTCATTAACGATCCAAGTATGTACTTCAAATGATTTCATCTGATTCGTAAGATCATACATCGTGGCGATGTGATAATCTAATAAATCGCATCAGATGATAATCTTGCAAATCCGCTGACGAAAACTATTTCTCAGCAGAAGTTTGAGCGACCCGTGTGTAGTTCAGGTGTAGAACACTTGAGTGATTGGCTATAGGCCAAGTGGGAGATTGTTGGACAATTATGACCCATAGCATCACTATTTGTACAGAACATTTTGTTGTTGTACAAATTAACTATGTGACAAAGGAAATTGCTCTTATATCATTTGTAATTGGATTACCGGGATAAATAAATGATAAAAGTCCATATGATTAGTTCCAGATTAATAAGATATGAGACAATATTAATCCATTAAGATTTAATTATTAAATATCTCTAGTCGTGGTATTATCGAGATTGGACATCGATAATACGGAATAGGCTAGTATTACACTTGTGCGTGTTATGGAAGCGTAACGGCATAGTTCTCGTATATTTGGGTATTGGATACTCATGCAAGTGTAATAGGAGGTTCTGTTTACCGATGGTACCGAAACAGGTTCGCTCTGGATAGACCCCCGGAATCCCATTGGTAGTATGACTATATGTCTATGGGAGTCCGAATAAGGGTAGATGTATTTGGTCTTAACCTGAGACTTGCATCGCTAGTACTTGCGACAATCAGTATACTTTGGTTTTGGTCGTCCAGGGCTTTAACAGGTTCTGTGTACGCCTCTTTTGGGTATACTAAGAATCGTAGTGTATTGGGTGTGATGTCAAGATGGAAGTATCACTTCAGTCATATGGAGATGATGATCACGCAGGGATACAAAACTGGTACTCTCTAATGCTGCAGCTATCGGGATAATATGACAAGATCATGATTATCCGATTAAAGAGACTAGTTGCTCGTTATCCGATATATACTTCGTATGGGACAGACACAATTCCAGCCCCAAGCCTTGCATGTGACATCCGATACTGGATCGTAATACGTTATATTATGTATACTACGCCTGACAAAGATTATATATTCCTTTAAAGAATATTTCAAGAGAATTGGGTAGGCACGATGCTTTACTAGAAGCCAACCATGTCTTGTAAATAAGTAAGAATGTGGTACCGGGTACGCACGTATTCGGATAGTCTGATGACCGTATTTACTGTCAACATATCCAGGGATCTCTTGGGTCGCCTCCCAAAGATTCACCGATGATGTTTGACTCGAACAGAATTAATCTGGGATTAATTATGAGAGAGAAAATTAATCTGGGATTAATTACGGTAATAGTTAATCTGGAAATTGATTATCATAGAGAGAAATTATTCTAGAATTAATTGCGTCGAAAATTTATCTGAGATTAAATTCGTCGAGAAAAGGGAACGAGATTAATTTAGAATTAATCGGTAAAATAAATTTAATAATTAATTGGATTTTACTATTTAATTTATTTGATTTGGCTAAATAATATATTAGATATATTAATTGAAATTAGATTTCAATGCGGAATTAAAATTAGATTTTAATTTGCGCGAAAGAATTAATTTAGAATTAATTCACAAACGACTTTCATAATAAATTTGCTAGACATTATTATTTAATTAAATTTGATTTAATTAAATCGCAACGGAAAATTCGCTTAATTCGGAATTAAACGAACCCGGGCCCGAGTAAAGTTGCATGTTGGATTGTCCGACTTAAATTTAAAATTCAAGTGGGGCCCACCAACTTTCATCAATGTCTTTGACATTTGATGGAATTTGGTAATGGTTATGTAAGGCTTGGATTGCTTGTAGAATACATAAACCAAACCTGCACTCAAACTTAATATATATTAACTTGTTGACTTTGGAAGTGGGAACAAGTTACTATTCACAGCACTTAAACTTCTTCTTCTCTCTCAAAATGGCGTGAGCTTCTCCTCCCTCCCATGGAATTTTGCTTCAAAATTCTACAAAGCTAGCACTTTAAAGAGTCAAAGGAAGGTGATAGGGAGACTAATCCGAGAGTTTGGAACTCGATCTTAAGCTCCGAAGCTTCCAACACATCCAACAAAGGAAAAAAAGTTTTGAACTCAATCCGATTAATGTGAGTATTCCGCAACTCCCTTTTGATTTATTCACACACAAATCACAACTTAGAGATCTTGGCATGTTCTAGGAACACTAACAACATACGCCCTAAGGGAAGAAGGCCACACGGTCTAGAGGCTTCAAATAACGCATATGACTTATGAGGATTTCAGCAAAGACCTTAACCATGTAACTTGATGTCTCATTCGATATTATCGGGCCAATCTACGCCCTATTTCCTCCTTAATAAGGAAATTGGGTCTTTAGATTATGACGAACTACCTACGGACATGGTGGTATAATCCAAACACTTAAAACTGATTACACCAACTCGAAGGCTAACTTCATACCCTATAAAAGGAAAAAAGGTCCAACGGTTTGAGGCATTCAAGCTTTGACACTCACACTTGAGTTCTCGGAGCGCATATCACCTAAAAACACTAGCCTACAGCCCCCACGACAACCAAACTACGAAGACCAAGGTAACCCTGAAACCTTGCTGATACTCATCTTTCCGCTCGTCTACTTGACTGACTTGAGCGTTGAAGTGACTATGGTATCCACCACATCGGTGGGCAGAAACTCTGCGCTCATATTATATTTGTTTTGCAGGACCGCTGGTGCCTCCAATATACAAATCTTGATTTTAGGCCGAATGTGAAATTTAGCGTCTACAATCGAGATGTCATGCGATTTTTGGGGAGAGTAGCTACTCTAAATAGGGTTTGATTTTTAAATATTAATTAATTTATGTCACGTAAACTCACATTTCGAAATAATTAATACATAAAGAAAAAAATTTCTTTATTTTTGGTGACCCGACTCGAGCCACTGGGGTTTAATAATACAAATTTTGGGTTTTGGGTTTTCTAATCATTACAAGAAAACTGTGAGATAGCGACGGATTTTTCCGTTTCTAATCCGTCGCTACTGTATAGTTAGCGACGAAATAGAGACGGCAAAATTCCGTCTCTATTCTCTTGGTCGCAAAAATAAT
This sequence comes from Zanthoxylum bungeanum, assembly GCA_019454045.1. Lineage (NCBI taxonomy): Eukaryota > Viridiplantae > Streptophyta > Magnoliopsida > Sapindales > Rutaceae > Zanthoxylum > Zanthoxylum bungeanum. The sequence continues at coordinate 19,970 of SKCR01004605.1, read as the reverse complement.
AGCGACGGAATTTATATTTCCGTCGCTAAAATTAGCAACGGAATATTATTCCGTCTCTATTTAGCGACGGAATAGTATTCCGTCTCTATTTAGCGACGGAATTTATTCCGTCTCTAATTAGCGACGGAAACTTCCGTTTCAATATAGAGACGGAAACTTCCGTCGCTAAATAGCGACGGAATAACAGTCCGTCTCTAATTGGAGACGGAATCCGTTTCTATTTCCGTTTCTAATTTCCTAGGAAATTCATTATTTTTTAATTTTTTTAAGAAAGAAATTTTATTTTAAACAATATTATTAATATTAGTAAAATTATAAAATAAATATATTAATGACTTAAATTATAAAATAAACACGGCAAATAGTAAATAAAAATTTTATTATATAAATGTTATAAAGTTTTAAAAAGTACAACATAAAAAAATACACATAAGTTAATCAAGTATTACAAATAATAATGACTTAAAAATGCAGTTCGGGAATTCTTTGTAAGCTTCCTCAGCAAATCTCCCATTTAAGGTGGCAGATCATGGATTTCTTCATTATCTTCAACTTCTTCCTCCTCTTCAGCATCATCATCATCATTACCAGTGTCCATATCACCACCGACTCCAGCATCATGTTCTTCAGCCTGCTATTCTCACCTCCTCTTCAATACTACAATATAAAAGAGAAATAGCAATCGCATTTCTCACCTCCTCTTCAGCATCATCTTCAACTTCAAACTCCCCATCATCCTCAACAACTTGCTATTCTTCCCCAGTCTCTCCATCATCATCACTATCATCCTCCCCTCGTTCATGCCCATCAATCTCCTTTCAAATCGATGGAGTTATTCTCATCTAGGATTCGGCTGGGTTTTGATTTGATTTTCACGCTTATTCCCATCTAGGATTCGACTGGGTTTTGATTTGATTTTGGATTTTAGGTTTCCTTTCAAATCGATCTTGGTCTAGGGTTTCTTATCACCGTTGGTTGGTTAGGATTTGCTGGAATCGACGAGAAGGGGCTATGGTTCGGCTAGGCTTTGATTTGATTTTGGATTTTGGTCTAGGGTTCGGCTGTGTCGTTGTTTGATTTAGAACAAATGAAAGGGAAAGATGGCCCAATTTCTCTTCTTTCTTTTTTTTTCAGGGGCCCAAACGCTAAAAGATGGGGGAGAAGCAAGCCGAACCTCTGATCGACCTGGTTAGTGGGGGAAAACCAGGCCGGGATTCAAAAGAATTAGGCGAAGTGTTTGTTCTTGAACGACGGAAGTGGAAAGAAGCTAAGGAGGAGAGGCATATACTCCTTGATTTTTGTAATCGCCGAAATTGTACGACGAACCTTTTTGTTCCAGGCGTACAACAATTATCAAAACAACAGCGACGGAATTTTAATTCCGTCTCTAAATAGAGACGGAATTTATATTCCGTCGCTAAATATAGCGACGGAATTTTAATTTCGTCGCTATTTAGAGACAGAATTAAAATTCCGTCGCTATTTATAGAGACGGAATTAAAATTCCGTCGCTATTTATAGAGACGGATTAAAAATCCGTCGCTATTCCGTCGCTTTTTTCCCCGCAATTTCATTCCCGCCACTATTAGCTACGAAATTTTATCCCGTCGTTAAATTTCGTCGCTAATATTGTAATTCATTTCAATTTCGTCGCTATTCCGTTTCTAAATGTTGAAACGGATTATTCTGTCGCTAATTTCCGTCGCTAATTCTGTATTTTCTTGTAGTGAATCCTCTTGACCCAACCCACTCAGGTTTGATAAAATTCGACCCAACCCAGCCTGTGAACACCCCTAGTATTTATTAGATAGGATATCAGTTAGAGCACTCATAACCACACAAAATTAGCATAAAAAATAGTACAAACACATTAAAAGACAAATAAAATTTAATTAAAAGATAAATAATTTTAATTGTCTTTTAATAGTGTTTATTTTCTGTACAATTTTTTGTGTATGTATCATTTTTGTATCGGTAATAGTTAAGTTTAAAAAAATATATAATTGAAATTGATTTTAATCGATTATGTCTTTTAGTATCGAATATCTGATATCCAAAGTATATATATTACACAGTGATTTTATTTCGGTTTTTAAAATATATAATTAAAGTTGATTTCGATAGGTGGTAACTTTCAATAGGATATCTGATATCCAAAATTATTTGTTTGTTGTAAGCATTTGATATCTGACCAATAGTAATAATAATAATCATTACAATGCACCCACTCATCCACACCTAATCATTATTAATAAACTAATTAGATCAATTTCTTTGTTAATGATTCAGGCATAATGTCTATAACAAATTATCAAAGAAAATAAAAAATAATATTGGACTCATTTGAGTCGACCCAAATCTCTATGTGTTGGCATATTGAGGGACCAACGACCCCTCAGAATAACTATAGAATATTTTTTTTTCTTATTTCTTTATTTCATTAATACATAATATATAAATAACAAATACATACCTAAAGATAACTATTATTAAGTGTTGAGAATGAAGATATACATAACTATTAGTGTTTTGAAAATCGGACCGGATCAATAAATTAAATCGGTCAAATTGAGAATCGATCGTGAATCTGATTTAATTAAAACACTAAAAATTGAATCTTTAGAAAAACTGTCAAATTGATCAAAATCAGTTTAAAAAGAAAAATCAAAATTGATTAATCAGACAGATTTTTAATTTTTTTTTTAGAAAAGCAAAAATTAAAAATTATTATTTTTTATAATTTTTAAATAATTAAATATTTGAAACACTGGTAGCTACTCAGTCATGGGTCATATTGATGCCACATGAATGTATGGTCGGGCATATGTATTCATGTGAAAAAGACAACGATGTGTCAAACAATGACCTGGCAAAATGGAGCAACCGACAATACCATACCTGCGATCACCGTATAAGCTATTTTGGGTAAAATCAAAGATTGTGGGCAGTGAGAGAAATGCTATGATTTGTTGCATTATTTCCATAATTGGACTAGAGATATAAAAAATTCAATGAGTTATTAATTTGATTGGTTGAATTATGTCTAAAAAATTGATAAAATTAGGTTATATAATAAATAATTTTATTTAATTAAAAATTAAAAAATTTAAAATATTGGATTTTTTTTTCGATTTTGACCTATTTTGATCGGTTTTTTATAAATCTGATTTTTTACCTTTAGACGAACCGAACTCACAACCGACTCCTAATTCGACCGGTCAAATCAATCGATCCGGTCCGGTTATGAAAATAGTGATCGTTTTTACCATATTACAGCTGTTGTGATTCACTGATCACTTTAAAGAGTATTTGAAGAAAAAACTGAATTCAAATCTATTACTATCAAGAATAGATTTACAAACTTTACACAAATGAAACTTACAAAAAACCTCATTCTCTCTCTATTTTCTACACTCTCTGGGATACTAACAATGGTCCTCAAGGCTCCAATTTATAGTTCCCAAACCGTGTGAATAGTGCCACACGGTTTGGCATTGTTGGATGCAAGCTGGAAATGCAAGTTGTGAGACTTTCTTTCTTCATCAACTTTCGGTGCTCCATTGGCATGTTCTGCATGCTGCATGCAGTTTGATTCTTGCTGGCTTCCTCAATGGCTTACTGGAACCAACAAATCTCTCTCTCCAACTGCATCCGAAACAATCATCATCTGACAACTATCTCAGCTATGTCTCTACACAGCTCTAGTTTGTCCCGAGTAACCATCTTTTGTTAACATGTCCGCTGGATTCTCATCTATATGGATCTTCACTAGTCTCAGCAGTTGTTGATCCATCATCTCGCGTATCCAATGATAGCGAATATCAATGTGTTTCGTTCGGGAATTATACATTTAGTTTTTGCTCAATTCCAGAGTACTCTGACTGTCACAATGTATCTTATAATTTGTCTGCTTGATCCCTAATTTTTGGAGAAAACGCTTTAGCCACAATATTTATTTTCCTGCCTCAGTATAGCGATGTACTCGGCTTCTGTTGTGGATAATGCAATACACTTCTGCAATCTTGACTGCCATGACACAGCTCCTCCTGCAAAAGTGTAGATGAATCATGATGTAGATTTCCTACCATCAAGATCTCCTGCCATATCTGAATCTGTATAGCCTTCCAAGATCGGATCAGCTCCCCCGTAACACAGACGAAACTTCGTTGTACCCCTGAGGTACCTGAGAATCCATTTGACTGCCTCCTAGTGTTGCTTTCCAGGGTTAGAGAGAAAATGGCTCACTACACCCACTGCGTGTGCAATATCTGGCCTAGTACATACCATTGCATACATTAGGCTCTCAACAGCTGAAGAATATGGTATTGCTGACATTTCCTCTATCTCTTTCTTGGATGAAGGGCACGAACTCTTTCTCAATTTGAAATAGTGCGCTAGCAGAACGCTGACTGGTTTGGCTTTCTGTATATCAAACATTCTGATTACCCGTTCAATATACCTTTCCTGTGAAAGCCATAACTTCTTGTTCTGTCTATCATGAACAATCTCCATTCCCAATATCTGTTGAGCTGGTCCTAAGTCTTTCATGTCGAAATCCTTGGAGAGTTCCTTCTTAAGCTGGATGATCTTCGCTGCTTCTTGTCCAACAATCAACATGTCATCTACATACAGTAGAAGAGCAACAAAATTTCCATCTGGAAACCTCTGAATGTATACACACTGATCTGCTGCAGTTCTTTTGTAGCCTTAACCCACCATGAATGAGTCGAAATTCAACGGTACAGATGGTGATCTGTTGATCAGGTAGCAGGCAACACGAACTGCTTCTCCTCAGAATGGCTTTGGCAGCTTAGCCATACTGATTATACTTCCGACTTTCTCCATAATGGTCTGGTTCATCATTTCAGCGACACCATTATGTTGTGGGGTGCGTGGAACAATCCTCTCGTGTCGAATGCCGTGGCTTCCGCAGTAGGCATCGAACTCCCTAGAAGTGTATTCGCCTCCATTGTCTGTGCGAAGATACTTCAGTTTCTTCCATGTTTCACGCTCGACCATGGCATGGAACAGTTTGAAATAGTCAAGGACCTGAACATTTGATTTTAGAAAATACACCCATACTTTCCGAGAAGCATCGTCAATAAAAGTCAGAAAATATTTATTATCGCCTAGTGAGTTTACCTCCAAGGGACCACATACATCAGAGTACACCAGACTGAGTAACTCTGATTTCTTTGTAGAAGAGAAATTGAAAGAGACTCGTTTTTGCTTACCAAAGAGACAATGATTGCAAGAATCCAGAGCAGCATTTTTGGAGACAGAGATTAGATCATTCTTTGTCAAGGTAGACAATCCATTTTCACTCATGTGACCGAGTCTCTGGTGCCACAGATTCTGAGAAGCCTCTGGTTCACCTACATTTAGGCTTTCTGCACAAATATTCACATGAATCTTGTATAAGGTTCCACAGATATGTCCTCGGGCGATGACCATGGCACCTTTTATCATCCTCCAAGTGTCGTTGCTGAAGTGGCTAGCATAGCCCTGTTTGTCAATGGCTCCCCCCGAGAGTAAATTGAGCCGAAGTTCTGGACATGTCTGACCTCCTTCAGGGTTATTGTATACCATGCATTTGTCCATAACTGTATTTCACCAATTCCCACTATCTGAGAAGAACTGGTACTCTTCATCTTCACTGCTCCAAAGTCTTCTGCTTTGTATGTTGTGAAGAAATCCTTGTGAGAAGTGACGTGGTAGGATGCTGCAGTTTCTACCACCCACTCGACATCCTGAGTTGCGGTGTGAATGCATGCTTCTTCCTTGTCGGGGCATATAGCTACATCTACAATGGTAACTACTAGTGTCTCTGCATCATTCTTCTTCGGCTGGTTATTGCTTTGTCCCTGCTCTCGTTGTAGTTTCCGGCAATTCTTCTTTAAGTGGCCTTCTATGCCACAATGGAAGCACTTGTATGTCTTTTTCCCGTCCTTGGATTTACCTCTGCTTTTACTTCTGCCTCTCCTCTCACCTTGATGTTTCTCTTGTTGTCTTCCTCGTTGCTCCGAGACAAGGGCTTCTGTTTGATCTGAGCCCACGTCTTTTCTTCTGGCTTCTTCATTTGACAGGGCATCTTTTACCATAGGCATGGTAAGTTTGCCTCATGGAGCTGAGTTGCTGAGAGTAATCACCAGAGTCTCCCAACTATCAGGAAGAGAACTGAGTAGCAAGAGGGCTTGAACTTCGTCTGCCAATTGCATGTCTACTGCAGACAACTGGTTCACCAGGCTTTGGAACTCGTTGGTGTGTTCTGCAACGGAAGTTCCACTCCATAGCTTCAGGTTCACCAAACGCCTCATGATTAAGGCCTTATTCCGAGCTGTTTTGGCCTGGAACATGTCTTCCAATTTCCTCCACATTTCATAAGCATATGTGTCATGTGCTACGTGATGGAAGACACTGTGACTGATCCACTGCCTAATCTGACCCAAAGTTATGTTGTTGAGTTTATTCCAATCATACTCCTTAACAGACTCTGGTTTCTCTCCCTTCAACTCGATGAAATCAAACAGATCTTTACAATGCAAAAAATCTATCATTCGAGGTCTCCAGAGAGAGTAATTAGTTGCAGCCAGTTTAATCATTGCACCAGAAAGAGAATCTTCTATTTCCATTTTAATTTTTTAAAGTTTAAAATGAAAATATACTAAAATCGGGTCTGAATTTCACAAATTGGAGGTCATCGTTGCGTCCGAAACGATCGAAAATGGTGGAATAGACACTTCGTTGGTCTAAATCCGACACAGTGGCTAATTTGTAAATTTCTAAAAGTTCTGGGGCAAAACTGTAAATTTCAAAACTTCAGGGGGCTAAATGAAATTTACCAGGATGCTGATGTGGCAGTGCTGATGTGGCTGATGACGTGGCAATGCTGACGTTGCAAAGTGAGACCAGTTTTTGCTGACGTCTCGCTAACTGGTCGCTGACGTGTCACTGACTGGGTTTGATGTGGCGCTGACGTGGCTGTCCACGTACTCGTCTTCTACCTCCAGAGCGCGTCCGGCGCGTGACCGAGAGTGGGCTTCACTCTCCGATGCGTGTTGGCGCGTGTGACCGTCTCAGACCTCCGTTCGATCGCCGGAAAATACCACCAAACTCGTCTCGCCGTGAACTAGCTGATAGTACCTTAAAATTGAATTTTTGACAACTTTCGTCGGAACCGGTTTTCCGATCGGAAGCTCTGTTAATCGGTTTTACGACCCCAAAGAACAACCGAATATCTTATACCACTTTTTGTGATTCACCGATCACTTTAGAGAGTATTTGAAGAAAAAACCGAATTCAAATTTATTACTATCAAGAATAGATTTACAAAGTTTACACAAATGAAACTTACAAAAAACCTCACTCTCTCTCTGTTTTCTACACTCTCTGGGATACTAACAATGGTCCTCAAGGCTCCAATTTATAGTGCCCAAATCGTGTGAACAGTGCCACACGGTTTGGCATTGTTGGATGCAAGCTGGAAATGCAAGCTGTGAGACTTTCTTTCTGTACTATAAATATTACAAATACAGTTCGGTAATTGGGAAAATCCGAATCAGGCTTAATCTCAGCCCCTAATGAACAAAACAGACCCACGCAGAAGACTCTGAAGCAGACCGAACAGAATGATTCAGACCCACGAGCGAATCAGACCCTGACGGCAGACCCTGGAGCAGACTCTGACGGCGAGCCCTGGAGTAGACCCTGAAGGCCGAATCAGACCCACAGAGCAGATCATGAGATCAGATGCGTCTGACGGCAGACCTTGGAGATGTGTCTGCCTCTGAAACCGTTGTGCCTCTGACGAAGATGGAAGCGAGCCTCTGATGCTGATAACGACGTCTGCCTTTGACCGACTTTGTGCCTCTACCTCTGAATGCGACGCCACTGGCTCTGAACAAGCGTCTGCCTCTGAAAGCGATGAAGCCTCTGACCGAACCACTAAGCCGAACCACTGTCCCGAGGCTTGTTGAAGTCAACAATCTCCTTAAAACAAATTCGTCCCCTACCGAATGTGCAGTAGAATGTGAGACGTTTGTTTCCCAGGATGCAACGAAAAACGAATGAGTATAGGCACCACCAAAACCCGTTCCCAACGAACCACAAAAGTATTTGAACTATTCCCAAACAAAACAAAGAAAAACCGAGAGCTGTGTGTTCTGTGTTTTTCATTCTCTTGTAAAACGAAATCACTGTAGCCTTAAATAAGAATGAAAGTAAATATGTCAATTAATCACATGAGTGAGAGACCTTAGACTTGCTTGTAACCACCAAGTTAATTAGTACCATTAATTCAACTATTATGGAACTTCAAAAGGCTTGGAAAAATAAAAAGACTTGCAAAAATTGGCTGGGCCGGGCCCGCACAATTTAGTCCGCATTCGTATACGCAGGACGCACACGAGCCAAGCCTGTTTGGATTTTGATTTGCACCCCCTACACGCGCACGTAGAGAGAGCCTCTATCTTTATAACTCTTACCGTCTACATATGAGCAATCATATATAAACATAACTTCTCTCTAATAGCTTTCCCATGTGGGACAAACACATTTCTCTTTATTTTCCAACACCAATGAGTGAACTTTGAGCAACAATTTCTCATTCACCCAAACACCATTTTAAGCATATGAATATACCATTTCGAACTACTCACGGATGAGTATCCGAATCATTCAATAACAACCACTAACACGAAGTTGACATTGCTTAAAATTGTGCCTCAAAATGCTTACTCATAAGCATTTCCCAACACTTTCTTCATCCACTTTCTGTGCTCCCTTGGCATGTTATGCTTGATTCTTGCTTGCTTCCTCAATGGCTTGCTGGAACCAACAACAGCTATAGTTATTCAAAAACCTGTTAATTCTGCTCTGGTCGGTTCCATACAACTACTATTTATTATATTGTCTTTCAGCTTTTAAAATCAAATTCATTTCAATGAAAATACTGCCATTTTTCTCTACTGCTAGCACTGTACTGCCTGCCTTAGTTTTAATTCATAAAGTTTCAAGGACGATAACTTTACCAGCTAAAATGATAACAAGTATATGATTATAAAAATATCCAAAAGATAAATATTTTATAAAAGATAATACAAATTAAATAAATAAATAAATAAATAATAAATAATAGTTACTCCCGCAGGCCAATGTTCAAATTTTGTAAAAATGATCAGAGCTCATTTCTTAGTTGCTTATTTGTAATTAAGATTATCTTTCAAGAAGAAAATATTGTTTTAGTACACAAAAAATAATAATAATGATGGTGGTGATTATATTTTTCTTTTAATATAAAATATTATTTTCTAAATTATTAAGTAAAGAGATTTTTGTAATTGAAACTTTATTACTTAAACTTTATTATTTTCCTCATCACGGACACAGTTGAGGAAATTGTAGATAAAGAAACGATAGTTTAGATTTAGATAATAAAATTGTGAAAAGGGATACTTTGTAACAAGTTTTTAAATAAAGAGGATTTTATAATCATTTCAGTAACTTTTTTTTTTCTGAGATGCTTCTTCAGGCGACAAAACCCTTGGAAATTGTTTGCTTTCTTTCAATTCGCATCGCGTGACTCCCATCTTAAGATGTCGCAAATTTCAGTTTAATAATAATAATAATAATAATAATAATAATAATAATAATAATAATAATGGTGTTGATGGTGTTTTTAGGCACTATGGTATTAAAGACAGCACGACAGGGGCAAAAGAGTAATTTCTCCTTGGTCAAGATCATTAATACCGACCCGACCACATGAGTGAGTGGCCGAGAACTTTATGATCCGATAACCGACCACTTTGGTTCGGATGACCGGACAATTATCAGGTCGACAGCAGCATTCTCAGTACAAAAGACTATTATGACCGACCACATGAAGACCGAGCATAGGGCAAGACATGTTCGGGAAAATAAGGCATTCTATCCATATGAGATAAGATAATAAGTTATCCTACTTTCATGGGGTAAACTAGTAAGTCAATGTCCTAGTATGATAAAGGAAGTAAATGTAGTTTTTGGCTAGGAATCCTTATGGAAAAAGGGAATAGTTTTGACTAGGAATCCTTATGGGGAAAAGGAATAGGAATCTGATTTCTGTATTATTATAAATAGAAGGGTAGAGCATGTGTAAAAGGGGATCTAAAAAATCATCACAAGAGTAAGAGATTAGTGTCATAGAGCTCTGATTTGTAAAAGCAAAGAGGAGATCTGAGGAGTGAATTTGAGTAATAAAAAGTGCCATCCTGTTCTTGCCCGTGGACGTAGGTCGGATCCCAAAATCCACCGAACCACGTTAAATCACCTTGTCTGATTGGCGTATTTTCTTGTTTTCCGCTAAATTTGCCTTTGGTCCCCCATAACCAAACAAATTCACAGTTGGAGGAGGATTTCCTCGGGAGTGATATTCCAATATTGCCCTGAGACCAAAATCCACCGTCAACAGTTGGCGCCGTCTGTGGGGAACTTCACAAAAAGCAGTTCACGTGATAAGACAAATGGCGGAGGACGGAAATCACCAACCAGGAGGTCCGGCAATAGACTGGATGAAAAGAATGGAAGATGGGATGAGGTCTATGATGGATCGACTAGAAAGAATGGAAGGAGCAAACAACGAGAGAACTGAAACCGAGGCCGGACAGAGGAGAGAAAGAGGGAAAAAAGTAGTAGATATAAGCGAAAACGAGGGACCTAGAAAGAGAGGACCCTATGGGATAAGATCTAAAGTGGTAGGAAGAGAGCCACGATCAGAAGACACATGGGAAGAAGAAGAGGAGGAACAATCACCCGACTCCTCCTCTGACAGATTTTACAGCTCCGAGAGGGAAGACAGAAAGTATAGCGAAGACGTACAGGAGACCCCCGGGCTCAAAGAACGCCACGCCCGGAACGACAGGCGAACAGAAGGACACAGAAGGCGACACAGGGGCACAACCCGTGAAATAAAGTCTTGGCTAAGAATGAGATGACCAGATGGGAAGAAGGCTCAAGATCGGCGCGGGAGACACCCGACGAGGAAGAGGGGTCTCCCCTTACGGAAGAGATAAAGTCAGCACAGTTCCCGAAGCGATTCAACATGCCGACCATGACACCATACAAAGGCCACTCCGACCCAAAATCCCACATCGAAAACTTTGTCCTCCTGATGGAAGTACAGGGAGTAACGGGCGACGCCATATGCAAAGTTTTCCCCCTAACTCTGGCCGGACCGGCCATCCTATGGTACAGAAGCCTAGCCCCAAGGAGCATCAGCAACTTCGCACAACTGAGGAAGTCATTCATACGACACTTCAAAGGGGCATGCGTCCCAAAGAAAATGGTGGGAGAATTGAGACTGATGAAGCAGGGGGATGATGAGCCCCTGAGGAATTTTATTGAAAGGTACCACAATTTGGTGCTCGAGGTCGGAGCGTACGAGTCATCGGAAGCGCTAGAAAGTCTCAAGGGAGGTCTGAAGGTCGGGAAGTTGTGGACTCACCTGAGGATCCAAGACACCCCGGACTACGCCACCGCTCTGGAGGTGGCCCGAAAATTCATTTTGTTGGAGAACGAAGAGAAAGCATCCCGGAAAGGAAACACCATCAAAGAAAGAACCGCAAGGGAGGGTGCCCCCCGCCGGACAGAAAGAGAATCCAGAAGACCACCCCCAAAGCACAAGAATTCAAATCAACCACTGCACCGGGACAATCAAGAGAGGAGGGCGCCGACCCAAGTGAACCATGTAGTAAGGGAAGATGCATACATTCCCCTGAAGAAACCATTGGGACAAATCGTCATGGAGATCCAGGGGAAAGGCCTCTTGGTAGAACCGACCAAAGGAGATTCCCTCCGGACAAAAGGAACCTAAAAGCTTATTGTGTGCACCACAACTCCAAAGGACATCCAACAGACGGATGCAAAGATCTGCGAGAACAAATGGAAGATCTAGCACGGAACGGGTACCTAAACAAATACATTGACCACGAGGTCATGACCGCCAGACAAAGAGCACGCGGTCGTCAAATAAATATCATCACAGGAGGAAGAACGCTGGCCGGAAACTCTAACCGGTCAAGGAAAGATTACAGCAGAACCCGAGGACCGGATATCCTAGAAACAGAACAGGGCAAAGGGCTACCGAGAGGCCGGTCAGTACCAATAATGTTCACCGAGGAGGATACCCGAGGAGTAAGTTTCCCTCATGACGATGCATTGATAATCAAGGCAGTCATCAGCGGGTCAGAAGTAGACAGAATCCTAGTGGACCCCGGGAGCGCAGTGGATATAATTTCCAGAGAAGCGCTGGACAACCTAGGGGTAGAATATGCAACCCTTACCAACGATAGCACCCCCTTATACGGTTTCGGAGGAGCAGCCGTTATCCCACTGGGAAGAATACAGTTGGCAATAACTGTCGGGACACATCCCGGACCCGGACGATCATGACAGACTTCACTGTGGTAGACTGCATGAGCAATTACCAGGCCATCGTCGGACGACCCTTCATGATGAAAACGAAAGCTGCGATGTCCTGCTACCACCTAAAACTGAAATTCCCCACCCGGGAAGGGATTGGAATTGTGGGCGGAAGCCAGAAAACAGCTCGCAGCTGCTTCGCAACTCTCTCACGAGAAACTCTATGCATCGCAGAAGACAGTCGAAAACGACAAGGAACCAGGAGAAGAAGAAGAAGACAGAGGCCCAAGCGTTTGGCCGAACAAAGTGCTCGACTCACAACAGCCGAGGAAACCGAGGAGAGAGAACTTTACGGAACAGGCCCCGAGATTACAAAATGGGCGGTCGGTATCAAACAATGCCCACCAATGAACCAAATATAAAGTTTTTTCTCAAAGTATTACGCAGAAGAACTGTAAGGAGGACAGTATGTCCCTAAATATGAATAAAACATTTTTTATCCGTTTTCTAAAAAAAAAAAAAAAAAAAAAAAAAAAAAAAATTTGAAAGACATATTCAAAGACAGTGGACATACTCAAACGCCCACTACATAAAGACAGTCGGGCGCCAAGGCCCCTTGAACCATCAGCTCGAGACTGGATCTTATTCCGCCGAGGTCGTTCAGCTCGGGGTCGGGTACGTCCCACCGAGTCAGCCATTGGGACTGAGGACATAACATTCCCCCAGGTCCAAGTGCCTTTTTTCTACTCGGGGTCGGGTATATCCCACCGAGTCAGCCCTTCGGACTGGGGACGTAACATTCCCCCAGGTCCAAGTGCCTTTTTTAGCTCGGGGTCGGGGTACGTCCCACCGAGTCAGCCCTTCGGACTGGGGACGTAACATTCCCCCAGGTCCAAGTGCCTTTCTCAGCTCGGGGTCGGGTATATCCCACCGAGTCAGCCCTTCGGACTGGGGACATAACATTCCCCCAGGTCAAGTGTCCTTTTTTCTACTCGGGGTCGGGTATATCCCACCGAGTCAGCCCTTCGGACTGGGGACGTAACATTCCCCCAGGTCCAAGTGCCTTTTTCAGCTCGGGGTCGGGCTATGTCCCACCGAGGCATGCTCCTTTGGACTGGGGAGGTAACATTCCCCCAGAGACAAGTGTTTCATTCAGCTCGGGGTCCCCAGGGACATACCGATGCATAGGATCCGTAAGAAGCATAGCACGGGGAGGGATGATACCCCTTGGTGACATTGCTTGCTCCAGTGTTACCGAACACTCTCTGATCCTCACTTACCCGATGTAATGGATCCGTGGGAAAGCATAGCACGGGGGATAGTGATGCCCCCGTGACGATTGCTAGCTCCAGTGATGCCGGGCTAAGGAGGAATGTGCCTTAGTATCCCGGACACTCTTTGATCCATTCATCACCTCGGATCCGCGAGAGATGCAGCACGGGGATGAGTGATGCCCCTGTAGCGTGTGCCTACTCCAGCGTGGTAAGGAGGAGCCCTTATATGATACACAGGCTCCCCAGTGAACCGACGTGTAGAGGATGTGCCCTTACCAATCAAACGCTCTATTTGATCCGAATCCTGGTTCGCCGGGACACTGAATGAAAGATTCAGAATTGTGTTTTGGAGGCCTCAGGCAGGACGCTGTTTTGAGGCATCCGTGCTGTTGTTACATTTGTAAAAAGTTTTCTTTTGGACAAGTGCCGCACCACCCCCACCTTTTTGGTCTTATTTTTTAAAAGTTTTGATTTTGTTTTTCGCTGGTCTGGCAAGGGGACGCCCGTGCCAGATTCGGTAGGGCTTCACAAGGTTGATTCAATTCCCTTCTGAGCAAGTCCCAAAGATTACCTGGCTGGATTCGTTCCGCTGAGGCCACTTGTTTATTCGGCTCGGGGCTGGATTCGTTCCGCCGAGGCCACTTGTTTATTCGGCTCGGGGCTGGATTCGTTCCGCCGAGGTCACTTGGTTTCTCTCGGCTCGAGGTCGGGTTACGTCCCACCGAGTCCGTCACTTTTGGTCTGGGGACGTAACATTCCCCCAGGGCCAAGCATTCATCTCAGCTCGGGGTCGGGTTCGTGTCCCACCGAGTCAGTCCTTTTGGTCTGGGGAGGTAACATTCCCCCAGGCCCAAGTCTTTCACACAGCTCGGGGTCGGGTTACGTCCCACCGAGTCCATCCTTTTGGTCTGGGGACGTAACATTCCCCCATGGCCAAGTGTTCATCTCAGCTCGGGGTCGGGTTACGTCCCACCGAGTCGGCCGTCGTCAGCATAAGGGCAAATCATTGTCTCTACGGGTAGATATCGGGATCCTCGTTGACTGAGCACATGAGGGTGGCAGGAAGGACCAGATTTGCAGCCAAGACATTTTTCTTTGCGATTCCTGGAGTGACCACCGACGGATTCATCGGCACACCATCTTTTTTATAGTTCCCGGCATCAACTCGCAAACTCGTTGTTACTGAGAACTAGGGGACAGATGTTGATGGTGTTTTTAGGCACTATGGTATTAAAGACAGCACGACAGGGGCAAAAGAGTAATTTCTCCTTGGTCAAGATCATTAATACCAACCCGACCACATGAGTGAGTGGCCGAGAACTTTATGATCCGATAACCGACCACTTTGGTTCGGATGACCGGACAATTATCAGGTCGACAGCAGCATTCTCAGTACAAAAGACTATTATGACCGACCACATGAAGACCGAGCATAGGGCAAGACATGTTCGGGAAAATAAGGCATTCTATCCATATGAGATAAGATAATAAGTTATCCTACTTTCATGGGGTAAACTAGTAAGTCAATGTCCTAGTATGATAATGGAAGTAAATGTAGTTTTGGCTAGGAATCCTTATGGAAAAAGGGAATAGTTTTGACTAGGAATCCTTATGGGGAAAAGAATAGGAATCTGATTTCTGTATTATTATAAATAGAAGGGTAGAGCATGTGTAAAAGGGGATCTAAAAATCATCACAAGAGTAAGAGATTAGTGTCATAGAGCTCTGATTTGTAAAAGCAAAGAGGAGATCTGAGGAGTGAATTTGAGTAATAAAAAGTGCCATCCTGTTCTTGCCCGTGGACGTAGGTCGGATCCCAAAATCCACCGAACCACGTTAAATCACCTTGTCTGATTGGCGTATTTTCTTGTTTTCCGCTAAATTTGCCTTTGGTCCCCATAACCAAAAAAATTCACAGTTGGAGGAGGATTTCCTCGGGAGTGATATTCCAATATTGCCCTGAGACCAAAATCCACCGTCAACAAATGGTCATACTAACGAATGCCCTAAGAGCAGGGCGGTCCTGAATTTTTGGGTGTCCGGTGCGAAAGCTCAAAATATGTCATTTTTCATTACGAAAACATATGTTTAAAAAAATTAATATTTAACGAGGGCTGGAACCCAAGCGAAGCTGGGGGCTAGGCCCTCACGCCCAAATTATATTACTTGAGAAAATATATAAAGGGGGACATAATACCAACCCCGACATTTAGTATCCCCTTAATTTTTGGGCCCTGGACAGTCGCCCTTGTGGCTCCTGCCCAAGGCCGGCCCTGCCTAAGAGCACTTATTAAGGATCCATGTTAGGAATATTTCTACATCACTTTTATACAAAATATTATCAAAACATGAATTATTTTTCATTTTCCACTACAAGAAAAAAGCTTTTACTGATACTAAATTAGTGTCAGTAAAGGGTTTTACTGACACTATATAAATGTGTCAGTGTTGCCGCAGCCAGAAATCACTGACACTAGTTTCTAGTGTCAGTGATTCTTAGTGTCAGTAAACGTTAATACTGTAGTATCAGAAAATTATTGACACTATGGTATCAGTAATCTCTCACACTATTTTAGTGTCAGTAAATTATTGACACTATATCATCATTATTTAGTGATACTATAGTGTCAGTAAATTTTGTTACTGCAGTATCAGTATATCGCATATATTTGATTTTTAGTGTCAGTAATTATTGTTACTATAGTATCAATATCCGTCAATATCTTTTAAAATTTAAAAATCGTATTATTCACAATTATATTTCTTATTTTTTGTAATTAAATTAATATATATATATATATATATATATATATATATATATATATATATATATATATATATATACCAATCATGAAATAAAAAATAAAAAAAATTACATTTATATAAAATTCGCAATATAATAGATTAATCGTATTAATCAATTCAACAGTATCACATGATGAATACAAAAACTCCATAGACAATCTTTAAATTAACATATATATATTTCAAAAACTACTTTTAAAGTCCCATCAAATGTCATGCCCCCACCAAAATTCATGATACTTGTTGAGAAGCCTGCAACAATCCCCCAACAATATGATATCTGGCACAAAATCTGAAATTATAAACCAAATGTAAGAATTAGATGGACTTCCAAAAAAAAAATCGATATCTTCATAAATAAAAACATTAAATACATCCAAATAAAAATACAAAATATAACCCTAATCTAATTTTGTCACATAAAGCACTTATTGACAATAACCATACCAACAACCTAAGAGCATGCATATAAAAACCAAATGGCATCCATAATAACAAGTTGTATCTTTCATACCGCTACTAATCACCAAAACAAACAAATCAATAACACACACACACACACAACACACACAACACACACATATATATAGACGGACATAAAACTGAAATAAAAGGATCTCATGAACCAGATGAAGTTTATCAGATGACATGATCTAATATTGTTTCCAAATGCAGGAAGCAAATCAAGATGACAAGATAGTTGTTCATTATGGAATTCCTGGAAACTAAAAGTTCACAGCTCAAAATGTACTAGAATGTAACATTCCAGGTAATTGCCAAAAAAATAGATGAGATAAACATGGTAGATCTCAATATATCAAATAATGCTTCCATAGCATTCATGCTGCACCTCAAAGCACATCAGATGACAAGTGCCATATCCCCCAAAGGTTTCAACAAGTATCAATCAGAACATTGCAAAACTTCATCAGGTAAAAAAACTATCTCCAAGTTCATGTCTGACATAGAGAACATCGAGACAATGTTAATAGAATATTTTACATCATGATTGTTTTAACTTTCAAGTCTCAAAGCAATCTTACCCACTAGCAAAACTCACATAATAAACAAATTAACCCACCAAATTAAACCCATCAGGCCATAAAACTGAAATAAAAGATATGATTCATATTGCTTTCACTGAAGTAAAAAATCTGGGGAAAAAATTCTAAGCTAAAAGTAGAAACAATAATGTATTAATTTACAGGAAAAGAGAAATACCATACTACTTCATTAACTCAACGAACAATAGCTATGTTGTCCTTGTCATTTGTGTTCTGCAAGAATAGAAGATTTCCCAATATGTCATGAATTAAAGTGAAAAATAGGAAGTAATAATCACCTCTGTAAAACATGTCCTTGTAATTACCTCTTCATTATACTGTGTGATTATATGTGCCAACATATATTGCCCAATCATCACGGAGTTGCGTTATATCTTCCAGAGTGTACTCATTAATCCCCTTGAACTTTAAAATTTATAAGTTAGAATTTTAAACAGTAAGATATCTTAATTGAAAAGATATCTTAATTGACTAGTGATAAACTTAACTATTGTTAACTTACATTGTCTTTTAGAATGTTCACACTTGTTACAATTTGCTGCATGTATTTCATCACATAATAACCGCATTCAAAACTTCCAGGCTGCATTGGACACTATAAAAAAAGAATTATCATATCAATATTAGTTCATTTAGACATATTCTAAATATTCTCATTGTTGCATATCCACAAAATAATATATATATATATATATCATAACTTTGTACCTTCACAGATACCCAAGTCACACTACCGCTCTTATTATTAGAATGTAAAGATCGATACACTCTAATTCCCCTACAAAAAATTATAATTGGATATCATATAAATAATGCAACAATAAACCCAATGTTAAAATAAAGAGAAAACAACTATAACTTAACTGATTAACAATTTGCATCAACTCATCAGTAGGATTATTCCCCTTAGGATCCAGATAATATATCGTGCGTCGTACTATGTCAATTGCAAGAAGCACCCAGTGAAAGCTAAATAAGAAGAAAGGGTAATAAAAATCTGGATTACATAACTTGAAATTGAATACTAAAAAAATTAAAAATTATTACCTTGGGTTGTATGGGATCAATATGATTTGCCCCAACTCTATCATACCTAACAGTTTTGAAATGTATTGAGGTCCTTCTTTCAAAGCAACCTTTGATGGACGTATCATCTCAAAATTTCCAAACTGAACTGGTTTGGCAGTTTCAGTTTTATCCATCTCATCGTATAAGTGCCTAAGACAAGATAAACATAAAAACAAAGTAAATATTTATAAAACATTTAGAACAAATGAAGAAAGAGGTAAAAGAAAACATACTTGATCCATATGTTAATAGCACAGTTTGAGACCTCCTTAAAATCCATGATTTCTTCGCAAATTGCTTTGTCTAAGTATGACTTCCAAGTAATACCAAAAATTGGTATGTCATAATCAATCTTTATCAAATTCGGAAAACAGCTCTTAACAAGCATAAAAAACATTTGCATGTATGGACTCTTATCTTGTTTTCTTGTTTGTGCAGCTGCCCTCGTGTTCTTTTTAAGAACCAGCTTTCTTGCAATTTGTTTTTTCAAACTACTTCATTTTTTGGTTCCTTTACTGCAGGAGTTAACCTCGGAGATCTTCTTGGAGTCAATTTAGGTTTCGTTGGAGTTATTCTTGAAGTTGCTTCAATGTTTGTTCTTTTTGATCATCATTTTGGCACACCAACTTTAATAGGATCCTCCAATATTGCTCTTCACAGACTTTGGTGAAGTTTTACCCACAACTAACTGAACCTGTAGGATTAATTCATTATTAGTATTTAATAATACATATATATGAAGATATTAAAAAAGACGCCAAATATATTAACCTTTCTTTTTCCAAGTATGCTCGGGGAACGTTCAAGCTCTAAGCAAGCGCCACTTGAAGATTTTGCCTTGGGAAAGTAGAACTACCTACTTCAGTGTTGCTGTAGGCGTTCAGCCTTGCATTCATATACTCAAGTTGCGCTGTCATAAATTGTCCACATCAACACAGCTCGTAAATTGAAAATTTCTTTTTTATATGCATCATACACATCAACACCTACATTCCACAGGTTTTTAAATCCTCGATTAAAGGTTGTAGGTACACATCTATATCATTCCAGGCTGCTTGGGGCCATATATCAAAAGAGACAACATCATAAACTTTCTCTTCATACACAACCATGGAGGGAGATTGTATGTTATCAAAGTAACGGGCCAACAGCTATAAGTGGTGCTTTGATTGCTATACGGATTAACCCCATCACTTGAGAGAGCTAAACGAAGATTTCTAGGATCTTGGGAAAATTCAGGCCACTTATTGTCAATTAATTTCCATGCCGGTGAATCTGCAGGGTGGCGAAGATTGCCGTTGTAGACAACAGAAACTGGACGACGCATGCTGTACTAGGCTCGTGGCCACTAGTTGGTAGT
>SKCR01004604.1:0-26431 GCA_019454045.1 Zanthoxylum bungeanum | reverse complement strand
CAAGTAATTCTAGAATGGTAGCCATAACACAAAGCTTTAATCTAGAGTTCCAAACTCTTATTAATTATTTCATGTCCAACATGAACATCTTTGACTCAATAACAAGCATATTGTGTTTATATTTCAAAAGCATCCTAACACAATTTATTAGCCTAATTTCAACTTTAAGCTATGTTTTTATGCATCCAATACATAATTCATCACTATATGTCTCACTAATGAAAACTCACAAAGGAAAAACATAGATTAGGAGAAGATCAAACTTACCTAGCAAGCTTGATACAAAGATCTAATCTCATTCTCCTTGTTGAAATGGTTAGAGAACTTCCAAAGTGAGCAAGCTTGACTCCAAGATCCAACATTGATTCTAATGCTAACAAGCTTCATTCCAAGATCTAATCTTGATTTCTCATAGTTAAAATGTTGTAGAGATCTTCCAAAGCTTCTCTAAACACTTCTCTAACTTAGGCTAATTTCTATAGCTCTTACTTGTTTTAGCTTTCTTAAGCTTGATTAAAACTTTTGCTCAAGCTTGCTATTTATATCAATATTTAGGCAATTTTTAATTAATGAACGTTTTAATCAACTTATATGTGAGCTTAATCTAATTTTTCCAACTATTTATAATTAGGTGTGACCAATCTCCATTGTCTACCATTTTGATTTAATCCAATTAGATCAAGATAAAGATTAAATAGATTAGTTACATGTTTACCACTTTGATAAACACTTATAATTACATATTTGTATTTACCAGAATATCCTCAAATGGTAGAAATATTTATGAAATTACGACAAAGCCTTTATGTAAATTTTGAGTTTATCTAATTAGATCAAAGTAAATAATCAATGTTATCCAATAATACTTGATTATCTTAGTTGATAATTATAATATCGAATATTATTTATTATAAAAAATTATTGGCTACCCAAGTGCTCAACGAGTACACTTCATATCGTGGGACTCTTTAAGTTCAGACATGTTCGTCATGTAAGCCGAGCTTATATGTACGAAATTCGGCCACCTCCGAATTCGAGAAGAGCATGAACGACCTTTCTGAACTATACAAGTCGATGTCATCACATATGTTTATCAATCCCTCTGTCATAGGCTATCTGAGTTGTGCTTAGGAATCATAGAATGCACCGTCAAATTTCCGAGGTGCACATATCATGTCGACATGTCCACGATTCTTTACAACTAATGCGATCCATCATAGGTGTGAGACTCTTGAACCTTATCACTCAATTTTATAGGCATTATGAGTTACCTATGGTACCATCATGCTACTAATACCTAAATTCGATGGTTGTATCCTTCAAAAAAATGCACACAAGTTTCTATATAGATATTTTGAGTTCACCTATAATATTATTAAGCTGGTAATAAGAGTGAACTCAAAATATTTATATAGACTATGTGTGTCATGATTTGAATCTCACCTCAATATAATGAGGCATTTTCAGGGAACAAATATGTGCAAGGAATTTGGTTAAAGCCCACTAACGCTCAAAACGAATAATTAAGTTAGGATTTATCTCATTCAATTATTAAAAAAATAAAAATAAAATAGGATAATGAAATAAAAATAACAGTATTCTTACATTTCAACCTTTAAAAAAAATTCTAGAACTTAGTTCAGAATTTGAGCTTATAGATAAAATAAATTTTTTTAATTATATAATTATACTAAGATTATAACCAAACCGCATAAAAAATTATTTTTTTAAAAGAAAAGTATTAAAAAATCATTCCCACTATTACTAATATATATATATATATATTATATATATATATATTATATATATATATATATATATATATAAGTTAAACAATTTTAAGTCTCCTTATCGCGCCACGTGACGGCTTCATATTAAAATTATAAAATTAAATTAATAAATTTATTAAAGCACCGGGCATGCCCTTCGGAAAAAAGGCCAAGGCTGGGGGAAGCAAGGCCCCGTCTTCTTCTACTTCAGAGAATGGAGCGTCCCCAACTTTGGGGGTAAAGGACTTCCCTGAAAATATGAGGGGAAACATAACTCACCTCCTGCCTTTGGCCTAGCAAGTGGACATCAATATGGCCTTGTCCTTTAAAACCATCTCTCCTGATGAGGTCGTCCAAAGAGTGGGTCGCCTCTAAATGAAGGTAATCCATTACTTAGTTTTTTCTTTCGTCACGTTGCTAATAATTATCATTTACTATATATATATATATATAATATATATAAAAAAGTTAAACAATTTTAAGTCTCCTTATCGCGCCACGTGACGGCTTCATATTAAAATTATAAAATTAAATTAATAAATTTATTAAAGCACCGGGCATGCCCTTCGGAAAAAAGGCCAAGGCTGGGAGAAGCAAGGCCCCGTCTTCTTCTGCTTCAGAGAAGGGAGCGTCCCCAACTTTGGGGGTAAAAGACTTCCCTGAAAATATGAGGGGAAACATAGCTCACCTCCTGCCTTTGGCCTAGCAAGTGGACATCAATATGGGCTTGTCCTTCAAAACCATCTCTCCTGATGAGGTCGTCCAAAGAGTGGGTCACCTCTAAATGAAGATAATCCATTACTTAGTTTTTTCTTTCGTCACTTTGCTAATAGTTATCATTTACTAATGAAGTGACCTGATCTTTTGATGTGCAGCTGGCATACCTTATGGCCACCAACATGGACGTGCCTTCAAGCACCCTTGCAGAGGGGGTTAGGCTTAGAGGCTTCAGAGCCAGCTGACAGTGAGAGAGCATAAGCTGAATAAGAAGCTGAATGAAGCCAATGCTGAGATCGTTTCCCTCCGCCGTGCTTCAAATATCACAAAGAATGAGAGGGATGAGGCCCGGACTAAGACTGTTTCCAAATATCAAGAGCTGAAATTGTAACAGGCCAAAGCAGTTATGACTGAGACCAAGCTTGAAGGAAAATAGGTTGAGCTTGAAAAGGCCATGAATGAGATGAACTAGACGAAAAATGAGCTGGTCAAGTCCCATGATGAGCTGAACAAGACTCGAAATGAGCTAAAAAGTCTGCAAGTCGAGCTTCATGATCGCCTTGAAAATGCCAAGATTGATGCAAAAATCGAAGGACTGGAGGAGTCCATTGAGCTGATCGAGATGATATATCCCAACCTGGACCTGAGTATGCTTCAGAAGGTCCTCAAAGTTTCCAAATGGGAAATGACCTACGAAGAGGCCTTCAACACTCCTCATGTAGAATATGAATCTATTTCTGATCCAAATCCTTTATCCATAGTGCCTCATAATGTCGAAGATATTCCCGGCCCCCCATCCTCTACTGTTGCATTGGCCGAAGATATCCCTACTGATGCTGCTGCCCCTTCTACTCCAACCGAAGATGCTCTCAACCCATTTATCTTGTATTTGACTTTTCCTCCATGGTGGAAAGCTCGAGGGGGTTCAATTATAACTGGAACAATTAATAAAATCTATTTTTACATACTTGTGTATTTTTTATTTCCACATCAAAACACATACTAAGCAATGACTGATCTATGACACCTTCTCATTTTCAACATTTAGAAAAATTTCAAACTTGTAATAAATCTTAATGACTACCCAGTAACTCAACCATCATAAATCACTCTAACTGATTCACACATTGATGTCTGATCATAGCAATGGGTTGACCCATCCCAAAAATCTCACCCCGACCAGACAGTTAGTCTGTCCATCACCACTGCAATGCCTCCAGTGGGTTATGTATCTCGACCTGATGCCATAATGCATTCTTTCAACACCTAGTAAATTCTAAACCCCTCAAAAAGACTCTTCAGCACTGATGACCAGATCAATTTCTAACCATCGATAACACTATAAGTTGATACCCAAACTAATCCATGAAATTCCCCAATCAACTGGAGATCATTTTGATATCCCGGGGCTATTACACCATTCTTTCAAGCCGATCTAAGTCTGCATTAGTGGGCACTTGGTCGAAGACTGAGGCTGAGCTCCTCGACACTATAAAAATCATGAGGTCATCATAGTGGCCTAACAAGGCCAATATTTCCCCTGGGGCAATTGTAACCACACTATTAATGACTTTCCTCAAAATTGACTCGCTCATGGTCCTCTTGATACTTCTACCCGTGAACTCCTTAAATAGATGATTTATCAACAGTAGTGCCTACACCCAATCCATATAAGATGTTGAACCTGCAGGATCTAAAACTTCTTGCCATGGCATTGTCTTAGCGGGGCCATGAGGGAGAAACTCTGACCCCGTGCCAATAAATAGAATAAAGTCTCGGTGGAACATACCCAACCCCGAACCATCAGTGAACCTGGCCACAATGGAATGATCATTCTTTGTGCCACTCAAGCAAGGCCATGAGGAGAAACTATGATCCATGCCAATAAGCAGAATAAGGCCTCAGTGGGACGTACCCAACACCGAGTCATCTAAGTCACTTGGACGTAAAGGAATGAACCCTCATTTCACCAACAAGCAGTAATAAGGCCTCGGCGGGACGTAACCCTGCCCTGTGCCAATACAAATCACTTGGCCCCAAGAGAATGTTCCATACTTATACCAATAAAATATTGCAGCCTCGACAGAACGAATGTAGTGTAGAGCCATTCAAACACTTGGCCACAATGGAATGTTCTATCATTGTGTCATTCTTATAATAATAAGGCCTTTGTGGGATAAACCCAACCCCAAGCCATCTAACTCAGAAAGAACTTTAGGGAAAACTTTCAACCTCAGGCCATCCCTGTAGACATGGCCACAGAGGTGGGCGATGCTGTCTGGGATCGCGGCCCGGTCGGGAGTAAGGAATAGCTCGCGGGGGACTAAACTGGAGAATAAATGAGTAGCCACCCAGTGTGAACTGGGAAGTGATTTAAGGCCCACTCACCCCTCGCAAGGGAAGACCTCAAACCGTTGGGTTCGGAATGGTCTCTTACTTATGCCAATTATAATGAAAGAATTTGTGCAATAGTACAACCAAGTCTTATGAAACACATCCAAGATAATTTAATCAACACCCAAGTTTACACACCCATAAAAGTAAATAAAATAAAAACGAGCACATAATTCCATAAACATATCAAATAAAGAAATATGAAAATATAAATAAATAATAACGGTAAAAAAAGAGCGTCAATAATAAAGTGAGATGATTAAGTATGTAATGTAAATGAAATGACCAAAGAAGCAAACATGCATGAAATATGAGGAAGAGAATTCAGTCCACTGCATGCATATTCGTGTAGCGTTCGGAAACTCGTTCGAACGGTAAACAGAATGCATGCGTTCGAGTAGCGTTTGGAAACACGTTCGAACGAGATAAGGCCGAATGCGTGCGTTCGAGTAGCGTTTGAGAACGCGTTCGAACGAGATTACCAATGTGGTATCTAAAATGATACAAACACATGCGTGAACGTTTCTCAAGCAATGTGTGGAGTTGTATCCCAAATACAGACCGCACTACAGTCCATTCAGATTCGGCTACGGAATTTATGTCTGGGTTTCCATCTGATATACCACGAGAGGCAACACTCAAGCATAAACACTACATGAATGTGAAAATGAAAAGTGAAAAATAACAACAAAAAAAAAGATGAATAGTGAAATCAATAGAAGAAAGGCGTAACAATCTATGGTAAAGGTAGCCTTTGGGCATTTCCCTTGAATAGAGGACCTTTAACCCACATGATTAGCCCATGTGCATCAAGTGACAATTCATGAATAAAAAAAGTAATAATATGCAAGAAGTAAATAACATAATGATGAAAGAGATACGACCGCGGCTGACATCTATATGGGACCTCATATGCCCGATTGAATGTATCTCACGTTCAATCAAACGTACTTCGTCTGGCGCGGCAAAACATCGTGGTAAAGGTAGCCTTTAGGCATTTCCATCTAATAGAGAACCTGTAACCCACATGATTAGCCCATGCACATCAAGTGACAATGCATGAATAAACAAAGTAATACTATGCAAAAAGTAAATAACATAATGATGAAAGAGATGCGACAGCGGCCGACATCTATATCGGACCTCGTATGCCCGATTGAATGTATCTCACGTTCAATCAAACGTACTTCGTCTGGCGCGGTAAAATGTCGTGGTAAAGGTAGCCTTTAGGCATTTCCCTCTAATAGATGACCTTTAACCCACATAATTAGCCCATGCGTATCAAGTGAAAATGCATGAATAAACAAAGTAATAATACGTAAAAAGTAAATGACGGAATAATAAAAAAAAGGGCACGGTAAAACATCGTGGTAAAGTTAGTCTTTAGGCATTTCCCTTGAATAGAGGACCTTTAATCCAACATGATTAGCCCATGCGCACTATATTAGCAATGCATAAATAGATAAAACAATAACATGCAGGAAGTAAATGACGGAATAATAAAGAGATGCGACCAATGCCGACATCTATATGGGACCTCGTATGCCCGATTGAACGTATTTCACATTGAATCAAATATACTTCATCCGGCGCGGTAAAACGTCGTGGTAAAGGTAGCCTTTAGGCATTTCCCTCGAACAGAGGACCTTTAATCAAACATGATTAGCCCATGCGCACTAGATTAACAATGCATAAATAAATGAATAATTAAATGACAGGCGGAAGTAAATAGCGAAATAATAAACGCAAATAATAAATGAACACAAAATTAAATAACAAAAATGAAACACATACATGAAAGTTTCTCAAGCGATACGTGGAGTTGTATCCCAAGTACAGACCACACTACCGTCCATTCAGATTCAGCTACGGAATTTATGTTTGGGTTTTCATCCGATATACCGCAAGGGATAACACGTAATCATTAATTCAACGTAAATGAAAATAGACGTAAAACAGAATGATGCATGCGAGGGGATAATAATAAATAACCGAAAATGATAAATAAATAATAAAGGGTGCCCTCAGGTCTTACCTTTTAAGTCGTTTTTCGGAAGTGCGTTGGGACGTCGCCAAAAGGATTAGATCTTTATTGCTTTTCTGTTTCACTGATCCACAGTTTTGCTCACTGTCTTGCTGTTTTGTTTGTTTTTTTAATGTTGTTTTCTTCGTTGTTTCTCTGCGGTTTTCTAACTATTTTGGACTGCTTTTTATACTGTTTTTTGGACTATTTTGGGATGGTTTTTGGGACTGTTTTGGGGACTGCAGGGGGGTGTTTTGGTGTTGATTTGGGGCAGTTTTTTATCTCGGTTTAAGGGTTTATTTTGCCTTGTTTGTTTGGTCGGTGGGATCATGCGTGTGTGTGTCATGTGTTCACGTGGCCTATGCTTTGTTTGGGGCGTGGCAATGTGTGTTTGTGAGAAGGTCAGAGGGCTGAGTGGCGTGTGTTGAGTGTGTTTGTATGTGTAAGTCGTGGCTTGGGTTGCTGAATTTGGTTCGGTGGGGACACTGCTATTGTTCACGTGTTTTATCAGTGGAGTTAGGGTTGGCTGGTGTCGGCGTGTTGCATGAAGAGAGGGATGTGTGTGTGGGTTGGCTGCAGTTTTCCGAGAGCTGCTCTTGGAGTTGTGTGAGTTGCTAGGTTTATGTCTGTGTCTTCATGATTTGGTTTGTTTGTTCTAAAGAGGGACGAGAAAGTGGGTTGTTTTTTGGAGAGAGAGAGAGAGAGCTGAGCTAGAGAGAGGTCTTAGGTTTTTTTTATTTGTTTTGTGTTAAGGTGCCGTGAGTATAAGGGAAAGAAGGAAGTTTAGGGTTTGGTTTAGTCCTCTTTTTATAATGGTGAGCCTAGAGTTTCCTTGTGTGTGCATGGCTTGAAAAGAGAACAAATCAAGCAAATAAGGGATGTGTTTAATTAAGTTATTTAGGGAAGAATATTGTGTAATTTTGGTGTGGGATATCTTTAATTTTGGAAGGTGATTTATTTAATTTAGGAAGTGGATTTGATTGGATTTTGACATGTGTTAAATGTGATTTCAGTATTTTGGATGTGATTTGGTGGGCCTTGAGCGTGTGGCTTGGTCTTTGTGGGCTCTTACGGGGTGCGGAGGTTTTAGACCGAGGCTAACCGTTTGAAACAAGAATTGACTAAGCGAACTCGTGGCTAACTAGCGAATTTAAATTTGATGAGCTATTAATTTCAGAATTTTCCCTTCCGTCGTCCGTTTCCTATGACTTCCGCGACTTATCGGTAGTACCTCCATATGAGGCTCATCATTGGGCATTATGCAAAAATGCAGTATCTATAATCCCCACAAGCATTGGTAATGGCGTCTCATACCATGCTGCATAAAAAACAAAATAACAATGATAAATATAATAGGGATGACGTATCATGCGCTCTACACCGACCCAAAATATCGAGGTAATCGAGACAGCATCTTGTCTCTTGTTACCTAAAATAATAATTTTGAACCTTACAGTCCAAATGTCCAGACGAACCGAGCTACGAATCATTGGGGAGGCC
This sequence comes from Zanthoxylum bungeanum, assembly GCA_019454045.1. Lineage (NCBI taxonomy): Eukaryota > Viridiplantae > Streptophyta > Magnoliopsida > Sapindales > Rutaceae > Zanthoxylum > Zanthoxylum bungeanum. Next base: position 18,028 of record SKCR01004604.1, on the reverse strand, counting down.
AATGTCATGGGGGCATTTCCCCTAATGCTAGGCAAGTCTCATGCCTGCAAATACCACAGAGGTCTTCTAGCATTCCCCGTGTTAGGCTTGGCGGATCTGAGAAGGGATGACCAACGCCATTGGGGCATTCCCACTCCCAATGCTTGGCATATCCTGAGGCTACAGTTGCCACTGAAGCCCATGAGCCATGCCTGTGCTATGCACCTCCAACATACTCTAGATGGGCGGAAAACGCAATGGAGGAATTATCTCTCCCTATGATATTCAAAGTCGAGAATTCCATAGTACCTCAAAAGCTGTTTTCTATCCATGTGTGCTATGATTACCTTGGGGCACCAAATGCCACACCATCCCTCCCGCCAAGCGTACTATGTATACTCGATGCGTCAAGCGTCACACAGGTCTGTTGGGTTTTCTAGGTCAAACCAAGATCATATTAAACATATAAACGTGTGAATACATCAAAGTAAAGTTGCAGAAATACTCACTTTGATCGGCTTTGCGATGCGAAGAACACAAAAAAATTTATGCTCCTTGAAGCTCTCGCGGCCATGCCTCATTTTTGTGCTCCATGTTTGATCTCCAAGCTCCAAGCTTTGTGTGTGGATTCCATGCTCATGAATGGGTTTCTCTATCACCTTTGTGAGACTCCTTTAGTGTGCTAGCACTTGGAAAATTTGCCACAAATTGTTTCCTTTGCTCATTGTAACTCTCGGCCATGAGAGAAATTTTTGAGAGAAAAATTGGCTTCCAAGCCGTGAGGGAGAGAAGAGAAGAAGATGAAGTTGTGTTGTGTTTTTTATGTATTTTGATTTCAAAAATCAAATACAAAAAATCAATTACCAAATTCAAAAAAGGTACAAGGCATTAAAGCCTTCCAACAACTCACATCACTCACAAAAGTGATATCCATCACATCACCACTCAAAGTTGATGTGACTTCCATCACAAGAATGACAATGATGTGACGCGTGATGTGACTTGTGGGCCCCACTTGATTCGAAATGCGAGTGGGCCCGCAAACACTCCCGGGCTCGGTTTTCGCTAATTCCGAATTAACGAATTTTCCGTTGCGACGTAATTAAATCAAATTTAATTAAATAATTATGCCTAGCAAAATTACTATTCACGTCGTTAGCGAATTAATTCTAAATTAATTCGTTCGCCCGAATTAAAATCCAATTTTAATTCCGCATCGAAATCTAATTTCGTTTAATATATTGAATATATTATTTTATCGATTAATTCCAAATTAATCGTTCTCTCTCTTTAAATAATATTTTATCCCAGATAAAATTTCTCCTCAATTAATCCTAGATTAATTTTGTCTCTCTAATAATTAATCACAGATTAATTATGTATGAGTTATACGTCATCGGTAAATCTTCGGGAAGCGACCCATGAGATCCATGGATGTTTTGCAGTAAATCCGGTCGTCGGACTATCCGAACACGTACGTACCTAGTACTATGTTTTTACCGATTTACAAGACATGGTTGGCTTCTAGCAAAGCACTGTGCCTACCCAATTCTCCAGAAATATTCTTAAAGGAATATATAATCTATATCAGGCGTAGTATACGTAGTATTGCGTATTGCGATCCAGTATCGGATGTCACGTGCTAGGCCTGGGGCTGGAATTGTGTCTGCCCCGTACGAAGCACATATCGATCTCTGGTAACTACGTCCACGGAAGAAAGATAGTTTATTTTGTTACTCGCTCGGGGTCAAGACCGACCCGAGCTACAAGTGGGGGAGTGGAGTATAAGAATAAAAAATAAGTACATCAGGTCTTACAACAAGCCCAGTATAAATCTCTCAAGTGGTCATGAACTGACCTGCTTTCTCTCTCTATCATTAATTCTTCAACTCTCAGTTTCTCTAGAAGTAATGAGATACAAAATTTGCTAACCCCTAAATCTGAGACTTCAACCCCTTTATATAAGCTCTCATATCCACTGTTCTACCAACTCATAAGTCAGTCGTCGTCACCAAGCCATCATCACCCCATGCTGCTTTTCCTAACCATTCAACAAACAATTGTACTGCCATTGAGTTCCCCTGTCAGCAGAAACACATTTTCACACAACCGAATCAGTCATACAATTATAAATAATAAATAATAATATTTAACAATTGATCATGATTCCCCTTGTTCATTATGGTTATAGTTTAATATGATACCGACCCATTTCTATTCCGTAAATGCACCGTAAATGTAACACATCGTGGTATATAATAATTTATCGACAAATATTCATACTAACGTCCAGTAAGTGTAACACATTATTTTTTTGAGAATTTTACTACCCCCTCTCACTGACAAGCTCCCCCCTGTCCCCTGCCAATTTACGAAAATGCCCACCATTTCAATAAAAAAATCCCTCCTCTCAAATATATATATACTTATTTCATTTTATTAATTAAATATTTTTTATTACATAATTTTTTTTATTTTTGTTAAATTTATTTTTTTTTTGCTTTTTATATATATAATATTTTTTATTTGTTTAATAAATATTACAAATTTCGTATTTATTATTTATTTAATTTTTTGATTATTTTTTTAATTAAATTAACACTACTTATGTAAAAAAAGAGATAATTTTTAAATAAAAATTAATTTATGTTATAAATTTTTTGATGGTCTATTTGTTTAATAAATCTAATATATTTTTTATACATATTTTTTATTTATTTTGAAAGTAGAGAAATTATTTTATTAAAAGTCGTGTTGATTCTGATTCTGATATTATTTTTACTTTATTAAAAGTTGTTTGTCTTATTTACTTTCGTAAATCAGTATCCATATATACTTTTACTTTATTAAAAAAATTACTTTATTAAAAGTAGTGTTGATTCTGATTCTGATTCTGAAATTATATTTTATTTATTAAAAGTTGTTTGTCTTATGTACTTTCGTAAATCAGTATCCATATATACTTTTACTTTATACAAAGTAGTGTTGATTCTGATTCTGATTTTATATTTTCTTTATTAAAAGTTGTTTGTCTTATTTAATTTCGTAAATTATATCCATATCTACTTTTACTTTGTTAAAACTTATTTGTTTTATTTGTGTTTACTTCTTATATAAAGAGGTAGTTTGCAAGTTTGAAGGTAAGATCATTTGAGTCTCTTTCATCTCATTTTCTCTTTCCCCTTCAACATATCATTCTCTCTTCTTATAATAGAGTTATCATCTTAGTAAAACATTATGGATAACTATAACTTGGGCTCATTTTCGGATAGTTGGTCATGTGAGAATGATGTTCTAAGTGGGGAAAACATCTCCAATAACAGTCGCGATTATGCAATTGAATTTACTACATACCAGGTTAGTTATTATCGTTGTATTATGTATATTCGCTATTTAATTTTAAAGTAGAGAAATTATGCATATTTGTTATTTATAAGTCTTCGTATCTTTTTTATATAGATAGATTTTTGAAAGTAGAGAAGATATGATAAATTGGGCGAAAAGAGATGGTCTAGAAAATAATTTATGATAGTGATTAAAAATTCTGCTAATTTAAAAGGCGGTAAGCTACCAAAGTGCCATCTTATGTGTGAAAGAGGAGGAAAGTACAAACCGCCACGGTATCTTGTTGAAGGTCAATCCATAGTAAGGAATAGTGGGACAAGAAAATGTGAATGCCCATTTGAGCTGCGAGGTAAACCAATACCTCCATACGGTGTTATGTGGGGATTAGATGTTACATGTGGTTTCCATAACCATCAAGTAGCAGAATATCTTGATGGTCATGAGTATCTGTCTAGGATAAAATCATTAGAGAAATAATTTGTGCTCGACATGGCCACACAGCACCGCACCCCGTGAAATTCTTATATTTTAAAAGAAAGTGACCCGTCAAATACTACGGGAATCAGAAGCATTTACAATGCTATTTCAATAAAAAAAAAAAAAAAAAAAAAGCTAAACGGGGTGGTCTAACTTCTATTCAATATGTTTTGGATCAATTGATTAAGAAAATACTTTCATGATTAGCTTACAAATCCAGACACCAATGAAATTACTTACTGATATTCTTTGGGTTCATCCTAAAAGCCTAGAGTTATCTGTTAACTTTTCGTCTGTATTGATCATTGATGCCACATAAAAGACCAATGAGTATCAGATACCAATATAGAGGTTGTTGGTATCACATCCACAATGCGAACTTACTGGCTTATGTTCGCATATCTTAGTAATGAGACGGCAGAGCAACTAACATGTGCATTATCAATATTGAATAAATGGATGGTTGAAAAATGGGCCTCGTTTCCATCATTATTTGTTTCAGATCGTGATTTGAGACTCATTAAATCCATTGAAACATGTTTTCCCATGACTCGTCACATTCTTTGTATTTGGCATATAAATCAGTGTGTAATGAAGAAATGCAGTCTTATGCTTGGTATGCAGTGGAAATACTTTTATTCATCATTGCATTCCCTTATTAATTCATCAACACAGTGTTCTTACCAGTAGAAATAAGAGGTGATGAGCGAGGAGTTCAAACAAGACAATGGTGCTCTAAATTACCTTTGGGAGACATGGTTACACTCTTACAGAGACCGATTTATTTCAGCATGGATTGATACATGTATGCACCTAGGGAGCAATTCAAGTCAAAGGTATAGTTACTTTATTGTCTTACTAATTTAATTTTGGTCATTATTGTGCTACTAATGAAAAAATACAATGTTTTTTTTAATTACAGGGCTGAGTCTGCACATTCAAGATTGAAATTATATTTGGGAAATACCATATCATCCCTACAAATGTCTTTTGAAAAAATACACAAGATGTTGAGAATTCAGTTTGGGGAAATTCAGAAGTCATTCGAGAAATCTTTAAACATTCCACGCCATACATATTGCGTGAGGAGATTTTAATCAAATAAGGTGTCAGATTTCATTAGAACGATATAGTACATTTATGATCAGTTGAAATGTGTTGAGGAAGCATCTCACCAACTAGTTGGTATATGCAACTATTCCTTCAAAATAATATACGGATTGCCATGCATTCATGATATTGCATATTACATTCATCTTTCCATTCCAATTCTGATACAAAGTGTTGCCGCACACAGGGAGGAGGTTATCTATGCACGTACACGAGTTCAATTACGATGCAACACGACCTAACATGATATCAAACATTGTTGAAATATTAGATGGGGTGGATCCATGTATGCATGAGCATATGATAGAAAAGTTTCTCGATATGGCAGATCCATCTCAAAGCACAATTTGAGTCCCTTCGTACAACACTGAACATAGAGGTCGACCTACATGCAGAGATGAGCAAAGCAGACATTGCATACCTTCTTTTAGATATGCATCCACTTCAGGATCAATGGTCACTCAACCAACTGTAACGACTCTAGGGAAAGTGGGTCGTGGGAGGCGATCAACCCATGATCAGTCTCAAGTTCCACCGATATGTGATACCTATATTAAGAAATTACATGTGGCATATCAACGTTATATTTCCCACACTATTGATGTTCAAGTTGATGGCCATTGTGGATTTAGAGCAATATCTGCACTAATCGGGTATGACGAAGAAGGTTGGGGTCAGGTACGATGCGATCTTATTGAAGAGATTCAACAAAATAAGGATTTGTATGATCGACTTTATCCATCAAACGGATGGGCAGACAATCCATTACATTTATTGTATTTCTTCCAGTCGCCAGCACCAGAGGTACATTGGATGGACTCAATGAGTTTAGGAATTATCATCGCATCGAGGTACAATCTTATACTGCATACATTTGCTGAGAATGTTTGGAGTTGTTTTACTCACTTGCCATTAAGGTCCTCTGCAGTTCCAAGCATGAGCGTCAAGAAATAGTTATTGCTCATGTTGGCAGACACTTTGTGCAAGTTTTCTTACACCTTCATTACTCTGTACCACCCATCCCAATGTGGTGGTGGGAACATTCATCGTACGAAGCTAAAGAATGAGCCACTCGTTATAGGATTCATAATTAATTATGGTACGAAGTATTGGGTATATCACCAAGTGCGCTAGGAGGAGACTTTCGAGGCAACATATATTAGAATTTGTGTTTTTATATTTTTAAGTGTAACTTTTTATGTTGTTATTTGTATTTTTTTTAAATATATATTTTTCTAATATACATGAGATTTTTATAATACATAAATAGTGTGTAAGTAAATTAAAAAAGAATCACAAAAATTAAATGAATAAATGAACACAAAATAATTAATAATAAATATGAAATTTGTAATATTTATTAAAAAAATAAAAGATTAGATATATAAAGAACAAAAAATATAAATTTTAAAAAATAAAAAAAATTATACAATAAAAAAATTAATTAATAAAAAAATAAGTATATAAGTAGTGTTTTAATTAATATAATAAAAGTAGTGTTAAATTAATATATATATGTATTTATGGATATATAAGTAGTGTTAAATAAGTTTATATATAATTAGAGAGTGATTTTTTGTAAAAGAGAGGGGCAGTTTGGACATTTAAAGTATGAGAGATGGGGGTTGGCAGTTTTGGGGGAGTAGTGCCCTTTTTTTTTATAATCATGATGTCTGTCAATTTACACGCATTTCAATTCATCCTTAGTATCCATTAAATTTGAGACGAAGAATTTTACCACTAGTAGCCATTGGGATCCTGTAATATGTGGTTGTATTTACTAATTTATTGGTAAATATTCCTACTGACGTCATTAAGATACGGTTTAAGTTAACTCGTATAAAAATTTCTTACTATTATAATTAGTTTATTTATTTAAAAGTGGATTGTAATTTTTCAGGAAAATAAAAACTGATGCGCCACGGACTCACCCCGTTGCCTTCCCTCCGTCTCTGTTATTCTATCCCATTTCCCCCATTTGCTTAGTGACGAAGCTAAATCAAATCACTCATCTCAATCAGCAATCATGCAAGAAACAGACCTACACGATCTATCCGACGATCCCGATTACATCGCGTCTATGCAACAACTAAGCAATTTTTTTAATTATTACATTTACACGCGCATTCGACGATCGCTTTCTTGTTTCCTGTTAGTTTCGATCCAATCGCATATTATACTCAAAAACAAGAAACGATGATGATCTATTGTAATCAGAAGGAAGAATATCGTTAGCTGATTTAGGATTTTTTTTTTGGAAAATACTAAATAGTGATCATCAAGCATGATGAGGAGCGATAGCAGCAAGAGAAGCTCCTCGTGTGAACCGGAAGGTGCCGAACTGGTTTATTTCAAAGACAACGTCACAATTCATCATACTCAGTTTGCATCTGAACGAATTAGCAGAAGATTAAAGCTAATTAAACAAGGATCCTCTCTCATTATGGTAACGATTTCACAATTACTTAAATAATCATTCTATCAATTCTTGTGTATCTATGATATACTTTTTCTGATCTGTTATCCTTGTACTGTTTGTTGTTTTTCTTTCTATTTCTGATTATAGACTTGGATTCCGTACAAAAGGGCAAAACTCGACCGCCAGGCTATCTGAGAGAGGTTGCTAGTTTTGGACTTTTTATAATTAGATTAACTAATTATTTGTTTATGTGGTTCATGTGTAAATGTGTGTATTAATGTTGAATGTTATTACGTTTATTGTTTTGCTTGTGTAGATAGGAATTTATATACTATAAGGGCGGTGCCGTTCACAGAAGAGCAGTCAATTCGCCGACACACGCTGCGGCTCTTGGATGGCAGTACATAATTATTGTTTTATCGTCATGTTGTCATCTTGTTTTTAACTTTAATAATTTGTTTGTCTTGTTTTACGTGCTTATATTTGGAGTTTTTATTATTTTGTTATGTTATGCATTATATGGACACAGTGTGAGTGAGAGTTTTTTGAAAACAAAAGGTTATTTCCTTTTTCTGGATTTTCAAAAGTGACATGATTCATTTAGTCATGTTGATCTGGACATTCAAAAACTACACTTTGTTTGATCATGTTGTTTCTTGTTTTGTTTATATGATTTAACTCTTGATGTTCTCATTGGTTGCCACAGAGAACTTTATCTTCTTTGGAGCTGCCTAGGGTGGTCTGTATTGCAAGCGGCTCATCAACTCCGGTTTCAGTTGGCGACTCTCCTACAAATGTCAACCAAGAGATGACCAATGAGGCCTCGGCGATGAGTGTCATGATATTTCTCAATTCAATGGAAGGCATAGGCAAAAGGCTCACGATCCTACTCGGGATATCTCAATTCAAGTATTGGAAAAATTCTCGCTTGTAACAAAATTTGCGAGGGAAACAACTTCTCAACTATTTCGTGAAAATCATATCAATGGATTTGGTGCTTTTGAGAAGAAATTTGATAGCCAATCTGCCCAAGATTTCGATCACAACACATCCAATGACATGGAAGAAATTGTTGATGAAATCATAGTAGCCCCAGATCTTGTGGAGGTAATATTGATTTTGGTGCTAATTGGTTTTGTTTTGTTGGATGATTGTAATTTATTTTTGCTATTGTGCCCCAATATCCTAACATGGCCATTTAGCTTGTGCTTTGTCATATTAGAAGACCTTGGAAGCTATCAATTTAATTTATTTGACATCAGTGCTTTTATTTATGTTTCTCAATGATTAAAATCAAATTAATACACATATATCTCATTTTCGTTTTTGCAATTCGATAAAATAACATTAGTGTGGGGAAAACCACGACACCCTCCGCTATTATTAAAATCAAATTAATACATATATATCTCATTTTATTTTATTTATGTTTCGTTATATCTTAATTCTTGATGATAGACCATTTAAATAAGAACTTTCGGTCAGTTATACACTTTAAAATCTTAAGAGGTTTCATATGTTCCTGAAGTAGATTCAACATATATTTTTCTTTTGGTTGTTTTGTTCAGATGCAAGATTTAATAAATTGGATTGAGGTTGTGCCTTGAGGCGTGCCTCCACCGCTTCTGCGTTGCTTCCACCTCAAGCCGATAATGAGAAAAAACACTGCCTCCTCATGTAGCTCCGAGTCGAGGCGTCATGAGGCAGGCCGATAACAACAAATGTATCTTGAAATCATTCCAAGATTGAGGCAACTTTTCTATCACAGATCCGACAGCAAACTGTACCGGTAGTACCATGCCTTCTGCCGCAAGTTCATGCATAAGAATCTGCCATTCTTCGAGTTGGTTGACAATAGTCTTTGAATCCACCATTTGGTACTTTAGAAATTTCCCAACAATGAATTTCTTTGAACCAGCATCTTCGATCTTATATTTATTTTCCAGGATTCCCATAGTTCCTTGGCAGTCTTATAAGATCTGTACACATCATATTTGTTACTTACATTACAAGTTTCTTGCAATCAATACAGAAACTTGTAATGTAAGTAACGAAAATTAATAATTAAACACTGACTTGTAAGATTGAGGCTAGCGTATTAGGCTATGTCCTATAGCAGAATTTCGCCCCTACTCTTGTGCTCGTAGTTCGTTGGACGTCTGCCCTAGGATTCAACAATCTGTAGGTCGAAAAAATCTGCACCCGATCTTTCGACCCCTGGCGAATTTACTGGATGCTTGTTTTCAAAGATCAGAAATTTGTATATGGAAGATTTTGTATCTCAGAGATCATATGGATAACCATGTCTCTTATTCTGCAATACTGTTTTATATTTATAAATAAAATATAAACAGTTAAGTGATGAATAAGTGCAAATGTTTTTCCAACATTCTGTAGAGTTGTATTCTTCTGTTTTTAAAATTACAAAACTACAAGAAACTGTAACATCCCGGGTTATTTTAGAATATTAGCCTGAATTTTATTCGCGTGTGGGGTCACGTCTGAACGCGGGATAAATTTAATTGTAAAGTGAGAACTTTTCAATAAATTAATTATAAGTCAATAATAGTTAAACTAGAGGGATTCAATTGAGATTAGCCACCGTAAATAACACCTGGATGTTTCTACACACCCCACGTGTCACACACACACGCACATTTAATTAATTAACAACACACACATCACAAAAAAAAAAAAAAAAAAAGAAATAGAAAGAACGTAAAACAGGAAGCAGAGGAGGAAGAAAATTCGAGAGAGGCCGAGAGAGAAGGGAAAAGCCAAGAAATAGAGATTGAGAGAGAGAGAGGAGGGGGAAAGAGAGGGAAACGAGAGAGGAGGAAGAAGAGGGGAAGGCTGAGAGAGAGGATTTGGGAGAAGACCGATAGAGAGAAGGAAGAGATCAGAGATAAATAAATAAATAAATAATATATATATATATATATATATATATATATATATATATTTATTTATATAAAGAGAAGGAGAGAAATCGAGAAGAGGGGAGAGAGAGACCGAACCAGAAGAGAAGAGAAGAAAGATTGAAAGAAAACCGAAAAGAAGAAGAGCAAGAGAGCAGACCGAAGGAAGAGAGAAAGGGAGATGCTTATAGTAAGTAATATATGCCATGATTTCCTTGAATTTTCGCATTTGATTTCTTTAGGGCTTTGATTTGATTTTTTTTAAAATTGATTCAAAAATTGGATTGTGGGTGTGATAGAGTGTTAAGCTTAGGAGACCATTTGAGTAAGAAAACAAGATTGAGTAAGGTAAGAAAATTTGGTTGGGTTGCGATTCGGCAGCAAGTATGATTAATTTCGGTTTTTGTTTTATGAAGATGTGTTATTGTTATGTTGGAATGCATGTAAATTTTGGCTGAGTTAAGTGGAGTAAATAGGGCAGTGAGTTTGTGAAAATAGGCAGTATATTCGGTTCCAGTGAAACCTGAACTGACTCTAATATTTCGATTCTAATTACCATCGACTTCATGGATCAAGTTCAATCAAATCCAAATCAGTGAGTGTAGTATATGTTTTTCAGAAAATCTAATTTGATTTAGTTGTTGTCTATCTTTAATTAAGAGTTGTTATACTTGTGATTTAGCTTCGAGGTTTGATACTGGTTAACAATGTTATCGATTACTTCGTGTGTAGCATTATTATTATTTTGTAAATATTAGATTATAAAACAAATATATTTGGATAGAATTTATGGATTTTAGAATGAGGTTCAGTGAATTATTAGTTTGATATGAGAAATATTTTTGATAATATTGATATTGGAAATGACTTCTAGGACTTAAATTGTTTTTTTTTTAAAATATGCCTCGTATACTGATTTTGGAGTTGACAGATTAAGAAACGCCTAAGAATTAATGTTTATAGCTATTTGAGATGATAAAGTGCGAAAATTTATAAATCAAAGTATTTATATGTAAGTGATGATGTGTTTTATATGTTAACTAGAATTTTAGTCTTTGATAAGTAAGGTTATGTTTTAAAGTTCAATTCGGTTTTAGTATTGAATATTTACACTGAACTTTTGTAGTAATGGAAAAGCAGGAAATGAAAATTAGACTTGCAAATTGCAAATATTTTTGATAATATTGATATTTGGAAATGACTTCTAGGACTTAATTGTTTTTTTTTTTTAAAATATGCTCGTATACTTGATTTTGGAGTTGACAGATTAAGAAACGCCTAAGAATTAATGTTTATAGCTATTTGAGATGATAAAGTGCGAAAATTTATAAATCAAAGTATTATATGTAAGTGATGATGTGTTTTATATGTTAACTAGAATTTTAGTCTTTGATAAGTAAGGTTATGTTTTAAAGTTCAATTCGGTTTTAGTATTGAATATTTACACTGAACTTTTGTAGTAATGGAAAAGCAGGAAATAGGAAAATTAGACTTTGCAAATTCAAAATTGTGGAAAAAAAATGTTTAGTATAAATTGATAACACTGGAAAATGGTTAAGTAAGCCTATTGATGAAGTAGATGTTATTGTGTGACTGTAAGAAATCAGTGATTAATGTAAGTGGATGAACAAGTTGAATATGTATATCAAGTTATGCAATCGTTTATATTAGTTAGGTGGGAATATACGAATATAAGTTATTTGTTGGATTGTTTTGTAAGCCGTTGATATTATTGGTCATGAAAGTAAGCTAAGCTTTGAATTTGTAAACTTGTATGAAGCATGTATGATTTCAAGCACATGAGCATAAAATAAAGGATACATATATCATTTAATCGTGGAATGCATGAGCATATATGCGTTTTATGATTTTTAGAAATTGATAAAGAATGTTTTGGATTTCAAAGTGTTTTAAAAGAAAAGTTTCAGATGTTTTTAAAAGAAATGTATTTCAGAAAATGATTCTTACAGTTTTGAGATACAAAATGTGATTTTATGTTTTTGGGGCATGAGGTAAAAACTCACCCTAGTATGTAACTGTTACAGTGATGGAATTGACGGATTGGGTTCGTGTGCACACGTTGAGCAGGGCTAGGGTTAAGAGATCCTCGAAATCCTGGTTCAGAGCTTGGGTGGTAGCATCGATCCACACCCCTAGTTCTAGTTTGTGGTGTGACACGTCCAGTTGAGTTATGGTCCTGAGCGTAGAGCACCACCAGTTTCAGAGATGGCCAGTTGAGTTATGGTCCTGGGCATAGAGCACACCCAGTTGAGTTATGGTCCTCGGTGTAGAGAGATGTCCAGTTGAGTTATGGTCCTGGACATAGAGATACCATTAGTTTCAGAGACCCGGTTGAGTATTCCCGGACACGTCCAGTTGAGTCATGGTCCTGGACGTAGAGCAGTTTTCAGTTTTCAGATTTTTCAGTACACAGTTTTCAAATCTTAGTATGTAGTTTTCAAAAGTCAGATTTTAGAAACAGTTTCCAGAAACCAGAGATTTAAAGCCTGTTTTCAGAAAGACAAGTTTTATAAAGAGATTTTCAAACAGAATTCCGGAAAAAAGGGTTTCCAGAAAACAGTTTTTCAGAAAAGGTTTTCAAAAAATATTTTATAAAAAGCATGACATGTTAAAGTAGAGTATAATTCATGAGTTATGCATATAGGTCATATATTCTAGAAAATCATTTGTGATGCATATAGTTGACGTTAATACATGATAGCATGATTATATCTATGTGTTTATGATTGATGTATGTGTGTATTGTATGTTTACATAGAAAGAACTCTTTGAGAATACTAGTGTAAGATAATATGATTACATTTATACATGTATTCATGCTTAAAGATAGTGTGATAAATGTTTGATAGAAAGAATGCTTTATAATTCCGATTTGATGATATTTCAAGAAAATAAAAGAAAGAAAGTTATAATAGATGCCTGAACAAGGATATAATGAGTTATCAGAGTAGCGCAGCAGAAGCTTAATGGAATTGAATTTAAAGATTAGGGATATAGAAACTTGATGTGTATATTATGGATGTATGAAAACATAAACAGTAACAAGATTTAAACTATGTATAACCAGACTAAAAAGGAATCTTTAGTAATGTTACATGTTTGCTGAAATGGTTAGGGAGCAGGCAATTAGCTCAAGTTAATATAGAAACAGGATTTCAATAAAAGCATGAATAAATAGAAAGACTAGTAGCAAGTAATAAATACGTAAAATGGATAAAAATTATATAACTAATTCAGACTTTGTAAATATTAGAATGGCTTTATGAACAACCAAGGTTAATACAGAAATAGAATGTAAGCCTTCTGTGTTTATCGCTCAAGGAATGAGCATAGTTACTTACTGAGTCTTATGACTTACTGTTCTACAGTATTTGAGTTTTGCAGGTTGGTGACCTGATCGGTCGACCACAGACACCAGAGATTGAGGAGCCGGATAGCAGCGTTGCAGTCAGCCAGTCACCAGGTCTTGGGGGAATTTAAGTATAGTTGTAAAAAGTTCAAGTTGTATAAGGTAGTTGTACAAGTTTTTGTTTATACGTATTTTCGGGCATGGAGCCCAATCGTGTTATGTCTTGAGTTTATTGTTTTAGTGCATATTATGTGTTTGGGCCCTATAGGTTGTTGGAGGTGCTGGACTTTGATCCAGGTTGCATGACTTTTAGCAGAGGTCATGCCGAAATTTCGTCAGTCATAGGCTTATAGAGGCAGGATTAGCCTGTCTCCTGCCGGTAACGTCTCCTGTAGCGGGATGTTACAGAAACCAAAAAGAAAAACGTTTTTCTAGCACAAGGATATTAATAAATCCACGTATTACAGGATCACAATGGTTACCTCAATGGTAAAATTCTTTGACTTGAATGATTTATTCCCTCTCAAATTTAATGGATACTAAGGATGAATTGAAATGCGTGTAAATTGACACAGACATCCTGATTATCAAAAAAGAGGGGCACTACTCCCCCCCAAAATTGTCAACCCCCTCTTTCCTACTTTAAATGTCCAAACTGCCCCTCTTTTGATAATCAGGACGTCTGTGTCAATTTACACGCATTTCAATTCATCCTTAGTATCCATTAAATTTGAGAGGGAATAAATTATTCAAGTCAAAGAATTTTACCACTGAGATAACCATTGTGATCGTGTAATACGTGGTTGTATTTACTAATTTATAGGAAAATATTCCTACTGACGTCATTAAGATAATAGTTTAAGTTTACGTAACTCGTATAAAAATTTCTTACTATTATAATTAGTTTATTTATTTAAAAGTGGATAGTAATTTTTCGGGAAAATAAAAAATGATGCACCCCGTTGCCTTCCCTCCGTCTCTGCTATTATCCCATTTCCCCCATTTGCTTAGTGACGAAGCTAAATCAAATCACTCCTCTCAATCAGCAATCATGCAAGAAACAGACCTACACGATCTATCCGACGATCCCTATTACGCCGCGGCTATGCAACAACTAAGCAATTTTTTTAATTATTACATTTACACGCGCATTCGACGATCGCTTTCTTGTTTCCTGTTAGTTTCGATCCAATCGCATATTATACTCAAAAATAAGAAACGATGATGATCGATTTGTAATCAGAAGGAAGAATATCGTTAGCTGATTTAGGATTTTTTTTTTTTGGTAAATACTAAATAGGGATCATCAAGCATGATGAGGAGCGATAGCAGCAAGAGAAGCTCGTCGAGTGAACCGGAAGGTGCCGAACTGGTTTATTTCAAAGATAACGTCACAATTCATCCTACTCAGTTTGCATCTGAACGAATTAGCGGAAGATTAAAGCTAATTAAACAAGGATCCTCTCTCTTTATGGTAACGATTTCGCAATTACTTAAATAACCATTCTATCAATTCTTGTGTATCTATGATATATTTTTCTGATCTGTTATCCTTGTACTGTTTGTTTTTCTTTCTGTTTCTGATTATAGACTTGGATTCCGTACAAAGGGCAAAACTCGACCGCCAGGCTATCTGAGAGAGGTTGCTAGTTTTGGACTTTTATACAATTAGATTAACTAATTATTTGTTATGTGGTTCAGGTGTAATTGTGTATTAATGTTGAATGTTATTACGTTTATTGTTTTGCTTGTGTAGATAGGAATTTATATACTATAAGAGCGGTGCCGTTCACAGAAGTGCGGTCAATTCGCCGACATATGCCGGCTTTTGGGTGGCAGTACATAATTATTGTTTTATCGTCAGGTTGTCATCTTGTTTTTAACTTTAATAATTTGTTTGTCTTGCTTTACGTGCTTATATTTGGAGTTTTTATTATTTTGTTATGTTATTCATTATATGGACACAGTGTAAATGGGAGTGTTTTTTATTGCAGGACTTGCGTTTCCTCCTCTTTACTTCTACACTGGAGGAGTTAGGGAGTTTCTTGCTACTGTAAAGCAACACGTGTTACTTGTGAGGTTGGTAATTATTATTGTTCATACTTCCATTTTATTTTAATTTCTCTATGTTTTTTTATTGTGTATAATTATCTGTATGATCTTGGGATAGGACCTAGATTCTAAATGAATCCTTCTTTTTAAGTATGTTCAGAGATGCATGCATGTTATTTTGCATGTGTGTGTGTGTCACTTTTCATGTGAATGAGAGATATTACACACGAGTTTATGTTGGTTTTGGTTCAGTCTATACTCCATATGGTGTGACCTAAGTGTGGCATCACATTAGTGTTTGTGTCATATGAATAGCTTATATTGTAACTTTTCTTTTCTTGGCTACTGTGTTCATCTTAAGCATATGATGCTGTTCCTCACGAGTTTCTTACTCGGACATTATGTTTCAGGTCAGCAGAAGATGCAAATGTCTTTCTTGTTAATGATTTTGATAACCCTCTGCAGGTATGTATCAAACCAATTTACTTTTTTGGTTGGCAGATAAATAGACATCCATCAACTGTTACAATTCATTTCTCTTTTGCCATTTTTCTACATATGGGGTTGAACATTTGTGATATTGGGAATATGGCTTTAACAGTGAAAATCTTGTTATTATTGAATTTATTTTTCTCCCAACAAAGGTATGTACTATGTAGCATATATCCTTTGTCTATGTTGTTTTTTCTTTGAAAACAAAAGGTTATTTCCTTTTTCTGGATTTTCAAAAGTGACATGATTCATTTAGTCATGTTGATCTGGACATTCAAAAACTACACTTTGTCTGATCAATGTTGTTTCTTGTTTTGTTTATATGATTAACTCTTGATGTTCTCATTGCTTGCCACAGAGAACTTTATCTTCTTTGGAGCTGCCTAGGGTGGTCTCTATTGCAAGCGGCTCATCAACTCCGGTTTCAGTTGGCGACTCTCCTACAAATGTCAACCAAGAGATGACCAATGGGGGCCTCGGCGATGAGAGTCATGATATTTCTCAATTCAATGGAAGGCATAGGCAAAAGGCTCACGATCCTACTCGGGATATCTCAATTCAAGTATTGGAAAAATTCTCGCTTGTAACAAAATTTGCGAGGGAAACAACTTCTCAACTGTTTCGTGAAAATCATATCAATGGATTTGGTGCTTTTGAGAAGAAATTTGATAGCCAATCTGCCCAAGATTTCGATCACAACACATCCAATGACATGGAGAAAATTGTTGATGAAATCACAGTAGCCCCAGATCCTGTGGAGGTAATATTGATTTTGGTGCTAATTGGTTTTGGTTTGTTGGATGATTGTAATTCGTTTTTGCTATTGTGCCCCAATATCCTAACATGGCCATTTAGCTTGTGCTTTGTCATATTAGAAGACCTTGGAAGCTATCAATTCAATTTATTTGACATCTGTGCTTTTATTTATGTTTCTCAATGATTAAAATCAAATTAATACATATATATGTCGTTTTCTTTTTTGCAGTTCGATAAACTAACATTAGTGTGGGGAAAACCACGACAGCCTCCCTTGGGGTCTGAAGAGGTAGGGATTGCCTTTCCAGAAGATAAGTTCTCTGCCTAACTTTTAATTCTTGATGATAGACCATTTAAATAAGAACTTTCGGTCAGTCATACACTTTAAAATCTTAAGAGGTTTCATATGTTCCTGAAGCAGATTCAACATATATTTTTCTTTTGGTTGTTTTGTTCAGATGCAAGATTTAATAAATTGGATTGAGGTGGTGCCTCGAGGCGCGCCTCCGCCGCTTCTGCGTCGCTGCCACCTCAAGCCGATAATGAGAAAAAAACCGCCTCCTCACGCAGCTCCGAGTCGGGGCGTCATGAGGCAGGCCGACTCAGACGCCCCGACTCAACCCAATAAAAGAAAACTAACGTGTTTTTTAAAAAATGTGAAAGAATACTTTGCCGATTTTGTGCAACTTCTCTGTGACTCCGTGAGTGAAAGTGAGAAACCCTATGCATCTACAAAATTTTCTTCACCACTGAGTTTTTGTGATTATTATTTAATATTTTTATTTTATTAGATAGCACAACTTTCGTTGATGGTTTATCATGAATTGTGATTCAATTTTAATACTTTTCTACTTAAAAGTAAAAAGATTCAGTATATTTTTGTAATCGATAAAGCTAAAGTAATTTTTAATAATAAAATTGATTCATCCACACTGAAAGGTGTACCACTATCCTGTAATTCACGCACGTGTCAATGCATGCACCACTACCACCAAAATTTTATTTCTTTAAAATAATTAGGATCACAATTATTTTAAACAATATGATGTATCATATTTATGAACAAAAAATCTCAAAAAAGGGCAGCATCTTTATAGATGTTTTGATTTT
>SKCR01004603.1:0-26229 GCA_019454045.1 Zanthoxylum bungeanum | reverse complement strand
AATTTCAACAGAACTCTCTCTTCTCTCTTTCTCTCTACTCTTCACGCCCAAGGGGCTTCAAAATGTTCACTGGTTCTGTCAAAAACGTGAGCAGTGAGGGAAGTTTAGAGTGGGATTTTGTGGTAAAATCTCAAGTTCTAGCACACTTACGAGACATGCGAAGGTGAAAGGGAAGTCCACCCATGAGCCGGGAACCATTCGACGAAGCTTGGAGCTTGTTTGTGGAGCTCAAAAATAGAAAATGGAGGAGCATGGACTGCTCACTGCCGAACCAGTCCACTGCCGAGAAAAATCAGATTTTGTTCCCTCTGCGTCGCTCAACCGATCGATGTGAGTATTCCGCAACTTCTTCGATTTGCATTCGCACTTGATTCATGCTTATTATTGATCTTGGGACCTTAATAGAAACCAACAGATGTTGACCAAGCTATTTTTTATGCTTCAAGGAAGCACATCGACGATGATGAGCAAACAATTTGTATAATGATTGGCTTTATATCGAATGAACTACAAAAATCTCATAAAGATATGGATGCTTGAAGCATCATTAAACACTTAAATGAGTTATTTGATACTTATATGCACGACATGAGATTCCAAGGATCATGTGTGTTATTTCGTTTTGAATATAAATGCATTTCTATAAGAGAACATTTATTTAAAATGATTAGCAATATTGAAAAATTAGCAATTCCACATGAATAAAATTAAAAAAAAAACTCAATTACATTGAATCTCATGTTGCATTGAGGCAAAAAATGTTATTAGATAAAAGAGTGTAGGACAGCCAAAGCCCAAGAAGTCAAGAAACTCATAACTTCTACTTTAGGTATTATATGTGTGTTTGAACTTTATTCGTATGATTCTGAACCTTTTGTTTGGGTGCTAGACATTGGTTGTGGAACTCACTTGAGTAACAATGTGCAAGACGTGTGAGAGAGTAGAAAACTCCGATGTGATGAGGTTGACTTGTGCATGGGAAATGGAGCAAAGATGACTGCATTATACTTGAGGCACGTATTCAGTGGATCTACCAAGTGGCTTAGTTTTAGATTTAAATAGTTATTATTATGTACCTTCTTTAATAAAGAAAAACATTTTAATTTCTTATTTATATAAGGAATGTTTTCATGCTTAATAAATTGTAATGAATGTTTATTTCATTTAATGAAATAAAGTATGAGATTAATACTGTAAATAATGATAGCTATATCCTGTAAACTAATAATGACTGTTTAAAATCTGACATACATAATATAAACTCAAATAATCTAAATGAATTAATCTTGTTGCACATTTGCTTAAATTATATCAATGAAACAATATTAAGAAAATTATTTAAGGATGAGTATCTCAAACCCTTCAAATATGAATCTCATGGAACTTGCGAATCTTATTAACTTGCTAAAATGACTAAGTTACCTTATAAGGGTAAATGACAACGTGCAATGCAGACTTTACAACTTATACACTATGATGTGTGTGGGTCCATGTCTGTTACCGTTAGGGGTGGATTCTCATACTTCATATTCTTTATTGATGATCACTCACAATATAGGTATATGTACCCAATGAGCTACACATCTAAAGCTTTCACGAAATTCTAGGACTTCAACGTTGAAATAATGAAATAGGTCGGTAAAAGTATGAAGTCATTAAGGTCGGACCAATATGATCAATACTTGAGCCAATAATTTCAAGATTATTTAAGAGAAACTGGCATTGTGTCCCAATGAAATCTTCTAGGAACACCACATTTACATTTGTGTAACATCTGGTAAACCTGACGACTTGTACGGTACCAGAGCCTGACGACTATTACAATTCGAAGGTATAATACCTAATATAAATCATGTTCAAGCAAGTACGTGCTCATAAAATATAATTTGGGACATTTAGAAGATTCCTTGAAATTTTGACGCGAAACTTAGTTTATGTTCCACCTCGAGTAGCGTTTAGTGATCGGGCCGTAACATTTTCATACGATCTCTGATTTTTATGAATTCATAAAAATCATGATTTTCGTAATAGTAACAGTAAATTTCGGGAAAGGTCTAGAAATGGGACATGTGGTAAAATTTCAACCACTTATTTTATAACAAAAAATCAGCCACTTTGCCTATAAATTAGGCACTATTCATGCATCCCTTAAGAGGTGAAAAACTTGAGTTTGAGTGAGGGAGATGATCTTCAAAATTTTCTTCATTTCCATGAAAACAATGAAAAAATGGTGTTGAGCTCACAAGTTTTCTCGGTTAAATTATCGGCAAGAATCTCAAGTTCATTAACAAAGAGAAATACTGCCAGCCAAGCTCCAAAATCTGTAAGTGGATTTTTTTTAAGTCTATTTTATTTATATGTTTTGATGCCAGACTTACTTTTTGAGTTCTTATGGGGTTAGCAAATTTCACAATCAGTTATATTTTGTTTAGCATGTTTTGAGAAATGATTTAGAAAATATATGTTTTCAAAATACAATTTTTATGTTTTCGAGGCATAGGGAAAAACCCACCTCAATATGTAACTTGATACATATATGGAATTGACGGATGACATGTGCACATGTAGAGGACTAGGGGGACGACGATACGTAATGCCCCCAGATCCTAGTTCAGGATCAGGGATGACAGATGCCCATAGATCCTAGATTCAGAGCTTGGAGGGTAGTATAGATCCGCACCTCAAGTTATAGTTTAGTGGCTTGGGGGACGGTGATACGTAACGCCCCAAGACCACTAGTTTATGGGACATGAGTGGTATGCTTTGGGGGACGATGATACATAACGCCCCAAAGTCATGAATTTGCACTCCTTTCTCTAGTTAGGCGTATGGGGGGATGACGATATGTAACGCCCCCATACGTCAAGTTTTTCAGAGACATATCAATTTTCAGATATCAGGTTTTCAGAAAACAGTTTTCAGAGATCAGATATTATAAACAGTTTTCAGAAAACAGACATTTCAGAAAACAGTTTTTAGAGATCAGATATTGGAAATAGTTTTCAGAAAACAGACATTTCAGAAACATTTTTTAGAACAGATCTTTCAGATATAAGTTTACAGAATCAGACTTTCAAAAGCAGATTTCAGAAAAGTTAAGTTTTATAAAAAGAGATTCTAGACAAGATTTTCTGAAAATAATTCAGAGTTTTCAGATAAGCAAAATGGTTTTCCTATAATTTAATTTTATGAAAGAACCTTGGTTTTAGAATTAAACATTTTCATTATAGTATTTCAGTTTTTATTTTAAATCGTCCACTCACTTAGATCGTTAAAATGATTTAACTCCCCATTCCCAGTTTCTTTGTTTTACAGGATACCCAGATGACACGCTTGAGAGGATGGATACTGATGGCAGTCACTAGAGGGTCTAAGTCCACCAGATTGAGTACAGTTCAGTCAGAGTAATGTAAAGTCATGCATTTTGCATGTTGTATAGTAAAGATTGCATATGTAATATGTTTAAGTTTTATTGTCAGGGTTGTATTATAAAGAAGTGTTAAGTACATGACATGAGTCAAATAATGCTTATATGTCAAATATGAGTTTGTTCAATGGTCCAATGTTTGAGCTATAATTGAGATGAGTTAATAGTGATGTATACAGTCAGTAAGTCAGAGGCTCAGAGGGATATGATAGCCTATTCCCTACCGGTAGCATCTCCGGAATCGGGGATGTTACAAAGATGGTATCAGAGCATGGTCTAGGGAGTCAGTGACTGCAGTGGGTAGAATGTCGGGGTCTTATATACGTAGTATGTATGTGATACTCGTATGCGAGACACTACCTCTTTAGTATCCGATCCTCGAGTATGTCCTCAAGATCCATAGACAGGTTAGTAAGCTTTCCCAGACTATTCGAATAGTATTCCTTACGAGAACAACTATACTCTAGATCCAAGTTGAGAATTCTCCTGTAGTTATCCTGGCTTATCACCAGAAGTTTAGAACAAGCTATTAAACTAAATAGTAAAGATCTAAGAAAGGTTACCTAAGGGAGTGGGAATGGAAAGCTATAAGAAAGTGAGGAAGAATTCATGATGTTTAGACAGCCAGAGACAAAGAAAGGTAAAGAGACAAAAAAAGATAGTTAAGTTCCATGAATACCCACTCAGGAAAGTAGAAAGAGAAAGAAAAAGCTAGAAAGAGAGGTAAAAGATAGAATGTAGATACTTAAGCAATCAGAAGCAAATAGAGATAGAGGTACGTAATAGATAGGTAAGAAAATTCCAAAACATGTGGTAATAAGAAAATGGAACAAGCCTGAATAAGAGTAAAATGCCTAATAGACCTAAATAAGTTTTCTTTCATTTTCGTAAGATTTCTTCTCTCCTTAGAAAACTCTTCCAAACAAATCTAATAGCTTTCGAATACTTTATGGAGATAGCCAGTTTTCCCCCGAATCACGAATGATAGACAGAGAGACAAAAGAAGCAGGAAGTCAGGAGTAGCCATGAAGTTTTCAATGGACACAAGGTGTCACCAAGGACGTAGGGTTCTAGACACCCAAACTCAGACTCATAGGAGTTAGAGTGGATGAACGTCAATAATCGTAGAGACGTAAAATGATTGTCCCAGCTAGTGCCAGCATAGAAAAAGATAGCCACACGAAAGCCCATTTCACATAGCATTAATATTATAAGACAAAAGTAATAAATTGAGAGATAGATTACCCAGAAATGACCAAGGAAGCCTCCGAAGCTAGAAAGAGAGAACTCAGTATAGTCCACAGAATAGACCAACCATAGTAGAACTCATAGATCAGACAAATACCAATAGAAACCCACGTGAATTTAGAAAAGACAGACCCATGACATTGAAGGTATTTAGAAGTTAACAAGATTACTAGCACAAATAAATAAACATTAAATGGCATAGCCGTAGCCGATAGTGAGAGCAGAGAGAAAAGACCTAGAAAATAGCCCATAAGAATGAACCATTACCAGTTACAGTAGTACAACATAGAGCCAAGAGATAGAATAGGTAAATACAAAGCAGTAAGAAAGACCAGTATCTATAGTAGCAAAGATAATGAAATTTAAATATGCAGATGGGAACTTCGACATAATTAAAGAAGGTTGTGAAAACCTTAAAACTTAGAATAGTCGGTGCAACCCCAGTAGAATGAGCGATGACTCTTTTGTTCAGTAACTTCGACACCAGTAAGTATTGTAGAGATTAGATACCACATGGTGTGGCGAGAAAGTTTTAAAATATTTAACTTATTTACACACATTTATATTTATATATCCGGATTATCAATTATATTATTCAAAAAATTATCTGATAGTATAATATGTTTTCTTGTTATATATAATAAGATTATTAATTTAATTTTATAATTTAGTAGTATTTCTTATTTTAATTAAATATAATAATTATAGAGATTAGATATCACATGGCGCGGTGAGAAAATTTTAAAATGTTTAACTTATATAAACACATATTTATATTAAGATATCCAGATTATTTATGAGATTATTCAAAAAATTATCGGATAGTATAATATATTTTCCTGCTATATATAATAAGGTTATTATTTTTAGATTTATCAATTTAATTTTATAATTTAGTAGTGTTTATTTTTAATAGGATAATATAATATGTTTTCTTATTATAATATAGTTCGTATAAAATTATAATATACATTTTTAATGTATAGGTTTTTTTTTATGTAATAGATTTAATAATTTAATAGTATTTCTTATTTTATAGGATAATATAATATGTTTCCTTATTATAATGTAGTTATTATCTTTAATATGAAGCCGCCACTTGGTCGATGAAGAGGGTTAAAAATGTTATTTAATTTTATTATATAATAATAATAAATTAAAATATTAATTAAATTAATTAACTTAATTAGTTTCATAGTAGATTATGTTTTTATATTGTAATATGTTTTTTATGCTAATAATTTATTATTTTATAATAAAAAATAATTGTAGAGATATTTTAATTTTAAAATTTGATAATAAAAAAATTAATTGTAGAGATTAGGTTAATTGTAGATAATTTAATAATGTTTTTTTTTTAAAAAAAATTTAATAGAATAGTCTAATTTATTTTCTTGTTATAATGGAATTCTTATAAAATTAAAATATGTAATTTTATTGTAATACGTAATTTTATTCAATAGATTTATTAATTTAATTTTTTAACTTTAATATGAAGCCATGAGACGTGACTTGGTGGTGTAGGGCTCGTGATATGACCTTGAGTTCCCGGGTTTGAATCCAGAGAGTACGTTTCTTGTAAGAGTCCGAAACAGCCGGGGGTTTTACCTGCTTTGTTTAAGTCTGGAATGAGTGGTTTGGCGGTGAGATTTCTAACGATTCCAAAAAAAAAAAAATGAAGGAAAATAAAAATAAAAATGAAGCCTTCACGTGACGTGATGATGATGCTTAAATATGTTATATATATATATATATATATTAATGGTTTTGTCTTAATTTTTGTGCTAATCTTTATTGATGTATCATTAATGTTTATAGAAATGTCATTCATTAAGTAATATGAATTTTTATACATTTAATTATTATTATTATTATTATTATGTCATATCCCGATATTTTCGAGCATATGATGGGCATGAGACGACTTAGCCATTACCACATTGGAGGGCCAATAAAATAATATGAAGTGAAATACATGATTAAATTGAAACATAGTATAAAAGAGTGTTAAAGTACTGAATTACGACAACATAAATAATAAGCTGAGAATCCAATGTGGTAATTCAAATCTGGATACATGACATAAAGATCTGGAACTTAATATAACTGATAACAAGATATATGACTGAACCTGACTTTACTATTCTGAGCCGTTGCCCTGAACCTAACCTGTAGATGTCATATACTAAATAATATGCTTTATGTCATGGCTTAAATGTTATATGGTGACTTGAATCGGTGTGAACTATACTGAGCTGTCTGAACTGAGAACTAACTATTGACATCCTAACATGCTAACGTGAGCTGAATCGACGTGCTTTGACTTGAAACTATGCGAACTGAACCTGATTCTGAAATCTACATGACCTATACTGGATCTACATGCAATAAAAGCTGCCTACTGAACATGACTTAATCCTAACTGAGGGTGCATGAGTTAACTTGAATATCTAATCCGAACATACATATGTCCTGAATGTCTAAGATGGATAGGCTAGAACTGCGCCTAGCTACTTGAACTGGAATGCAGGTCTAACTACTTGAACTGTGAATGAATGGACCTAAAAACTGAACCAGACATGCATAGACTAATCTGATTATTTGGCATGGAAATATGATCTTATTATCTGGCCTGAAACACATAGTCTGATATGAATATCTAATTTAATGCATAAGTTACACTGAACTATCTGAACTACAGATGCATGAGCTAATTTGATGGCTGCATGAACTTAAAACTGCATGTAGACCATGATCATGAAACTAATGCATGCTATAACCCAAACCACCCATACCCGTGGCAAAATCCATCCCAAATCCGTGGTGGCTTGGTTCTAATCTAACATGTTCATGAATCATGAAATTTGGGATTGACTACATTAACCGCAACCTACGAACCAGAAACTATTGTGAGCTTTATGCTATATGCTGACCAGAGTCTGAATGACCTAAATCAACATTCTACAGGAGCTAGACATGACTATCGGAAAACATGACATGTATAGTTGAAGTTGTAATGTAACATGACATAAATGCATTACTTTTAAGAATGTAATTAATTATGAAATCATGAAATTCATATATGAAAATCGGTATTAAAATCAACAGTGCTGTAAAAAAACTGCTTCTAAACTCATAAAATATAAACTTGGTTCATTCTCAAAAATCTATGTGGAAATCTTGATGTGAAAATCTGAAATCTTAAGTAACTGGAAAATCTGTAGAAAGCCTGAAATCATAAAAACATAAACTGAGTTCATTCTCTAAAATATCTGCAATTCTCATAAAATAATTCCTTATGAAAACTCTTCTTAAAACATCTTTTTTGTAAGTCTGTCTCTGACAATCTGAGTGTCTGCCAAAAACTTGATGCATGGGGGCATTACGTATCGCCGTCCCCTCATACGCCTAACTAGAGCCAAAAGAAAGGATAACATCCACTCACAGATCGAGCCTCCATCGACAGTGTGCTAGAATGCTGCTGAAGGATTTCATGCAAGTTGCTAACTGAACCTGTGTCCAAGTATAGTTAGCATACCTGAACTAACGAAACTAAATTTGGTTTGTGGATGTATGAACATGTTGTTTAACTTAGCTAAGATGCTAACGCTTCTAGACATGTTGATAGGACTTTTCGGCATAGCCGATGTAGTCACTTGAAATGCCCAAGTTGTCTGTCTATGAAATATCCAATTTAGCCTAACATGCCCATTATCTCATCATTCTTACCCAAGACTCTAACTTGGCCCAAACTATAATTTTCACACTCAAATACATTTACATCATCAATACTCATCACAATATATCAAGCTTAGCATAATTTTATTTAACTGAGATTCATACAATTTATCATGTTGCACACATCACAGTTCAACAACAGATTTTTATCAACAAGCCATTTGACCAAGCCTTACTAATAGGCTTCATGCATCGCTAACTGCACAACAAGCTTTATAAACATAATGTTCATCAAAAAATTACATACAGAAACATGATTTCCATAATTAATAAAGAAATTACATATTGCTATAAATACTAGTTTACAAGCTTTGAAAATTCTCAACACACACTAGGTATAAATTCAACAAACTGTAACATATAAACATCAATATCCACACTACACTTTTAGATAAACTAAACATCAAGTTTAACCAAAATTTAACATTCCAACAAATAACTTATATTTAACATAAATAATTAGTCAAGTTACTAATTTACAACTTCAAGCTTTTTACCACATTTTAATACAACTTAAATCAAAACACTCTCTTAAGCTTAAATCACCATCAACAAAACAAAAGGAAAAATAAACTCTCAACTGCCTTACACATATATGACCAAGTGCTAAGATTTTAAATCATTGAGTTTCATCTAAATTAAATACTTCACTTGATATAATATCACTAAAAGACATAAACCAATACCATTTTTAATACACATGAGCATCATGCTTATAACTTCACAAATCAAAAAACACACTTTCTCTCAAACTTACATATAACCAGTGTTCTAAAACGCGCCGCCTAGGCGGCGTGTTTTCGTTCGTCGGTAGGCAACCGTGGCGATTACCACCTAGTTGGTGAGGGTAGCGCGCGGCTGGATGGTTGGCGTGAAATCGGCGCCTAGACACCGATTTCGCCACCACTCGGCAGTAACTTGGCCGCGTCTCGGCGCTACTTTTTTTCTTCTCTCGCTCCAAAATGACGCCGTTTTGGAGTGTTTTGTACCCCCCCCCCAAACGGCGTCGTTTTGGGGGGGTTTTATGATATCCCAAAACGACGCCGTTTTGAAGGGTTACAAAACCCTCCAAAACAGCGTCGTTTTGGAGCGAAAGTGTTATAAAAAAAAATTCATGTTTTAGGTTTTTTTTGTCTTGTGTCTTCTTCATTTTCCTTCTACTTCTTGCCTTCTTCAGACTTCGGTTCGCCTCTAAGCATGTAAGTTTTTGAATTTTTTTCTTGTTTTAACTTTAATTTTCGTTCTTCACCTTTTTCTTCTTCACTGTTTCAGTTTTTCTGTAATTTTTTCTTCAGTTCGCCTCTCTGCCTTCGTATTCACTTTTTTTTTTTCAACTTTAATTTTGGTTTTGATTTTCTTTTTTATTAATAGTTAAAAAATTAATTACATATTGTTATTAGTAGTTACTTAAGATTGTTAATAAATTATAAATTTAATTAAAGACAAAGTAAATAAAATTGTTAATAATTAGTAAATTTAATTAAAGACAAAGTAAATAACATTTAGGGTTTATTGTAATAAATTGATTAATTCATAATTTTCTGTTAATTGAGCATATTAATTAATAACTATAAATCTATAATAGTCTACTAATTATAATTACTAATCAAATTAATTGTTTCATATTATTGATTGAGTTTGATGTTATATTTTATTATATTTTGATTGAATTTATATGATTTCAATTATTTATGATGTTGGAAAATATTTGGTTTTAATTGTTTGCCGACTAATTGCCTAGGCCCCCTAGGCGCTGGGTCGCTGCCCGATTAGCACATATCGCGTTTTAGAACACTGCATCTAACATTTGGCCATAATGGGAAAACCACACCCTTTAAAGTTTCCATCCAATAACTCAACTCAAGCTAGTACATGCCCAAAAACATAAATCATAACATTTCATCATCTAACACCTAAACTAATACCATTCATCAACAATGGAAATAAAAATAATCACCCTCACATACATACAAGTCTAAGCCATCACAAGAAATTACAATATTTGAAGTTTCTTTCACAACTCAAACCAAACTCATGTTAAAGCCTCATTATATGCTTAAACATCATTAATTACTATGAGAAACTCAAAGCAAACCCTCTAATGCAAGCACCAAATTCGTCCAACCCTTGTTCTTAGGGAAATAAAATTGGACATTTTGAAAACAAAGCTTAAACCATGTTCATTCCTTCACCAAATGCTAGGAAACGAATGCTACAAGCTCTATTGAAGCTAAAATGTCAAAATAAAATTCTAGGGTTCCTTATGCATGAATTTGGGGCTTTCCTTATTCAAGTTCAAAACTGCAAAATGAAAAGAGAAAATGAGAAAGGAAGCTTACATGATTTGAAGTCAAGCTTGAATCATCATCTTGGCTTGAGAAAAGGAAGTGAAAGAAAGCTTGAATTGGTTTGAGAAAAATGAAGCCATTCACGTTTTTCTTAAGGTGAGGGAAGAGTGAATAAAGTGGTTTTTATAAAGGGATGAACTGATTTTTGTGATGGAAATGAGTGGTGGTGATATTGCCACATAATCCAACTTAATGCAAAAATCGCAGGTTACCATTCATCCAAAATTAGATTGTAATTTTGATTGGTTTTTGGGCCGAATCTTAAAAACTATTCAACACAGAAGTTGTAGGGAATTCTCGACAGTATAAAATTCATAACAATCAGAGTTCTTATGAAAAAGTTACAGTTGCAATACATAAGAGCTGCCTGTTGACTCAGATGAATAGTAAATGTGCTAAAATTGAAAATTTGTCCGGGATCTCCGGTAGAGATTCCTAAAAAATCTCTAAAACATAAAAATCTATGCAATTATCATAAAACAATCCCTTATGAAAACTCCTCTTAAAACATCTTTTATGTAAGTATGTCTCTGAAAATCTGAGTGTCTGCTGAAAACTTGACGCATGGGGGCGTTACTTATCGACGTCCCCATATACACCTAACTAGAGCAGAAATGCCAATCCATGATATTGGGGCGTTACATATCATTGTCCCCCAAAGCATGCCACTACCTGTCCCTCAAACTAGGGTCTAGGGTCGTTACATGTCGACGTCCCCCAAGCCACAATCTAGAGCCGGGGGTGCGGATCTATGCTACCCTCTAGACTCAGAATTTAGAATATAAGGGCATCTATCATCCATATTCCTAAACTGCGTGTGCACACGATATCTATATCCGTCAATTCCGTATATGAGTTAAGTTACATACTGAGGTGAGATTTTCCCCCATTCCTCAAAATCTAAAGAAAATCAAAAAAGAACTTATTTTAAATATCAAAAGCATAATAATATGTCATAATCTTGAAAACTGAAAAAAAATGAATTTTGAAAACGGACATGTATGATTCATGACTAGCTTGAGACTGATAGGTCTAATTTGAAAATACAACTGGCGGAGATGCTGAATTCTGGAACTGCAAGTCTATGAATGCACTGTGAATTATGAAGAACTAAAACTGATGCATGTTGCGACATAAGACATATATGTGAAGGACATGGCATAACTGAACTCAAAAACTAAGAATTGAATATCTAAGCTGTGATATATTGACTGGCACATGAACTGAAAACTAGTATGGCTACATAACCTGAATACATAGAGCAAATACCAAAACTGAAGTTATAAATTAAAGGCATGAACGATATCAAATTACTTAAGCTGAATTAATATATCTGAAGGCATAAGAGAAATTATAAACTAAGTACAAGAAACTGATTGTACAAGTTTAAAGATAACATCAAACAGAGAAGCAAAAAAAAAGATAACATCCACTCACAGACTAAGGCTCCACCGCCAGTGTGCTGGAATGCTGTAGAAGGATTTCATGCAAGTTGCTAACTGAACTTGTGTCCAAGTATAGTTAGCATACCTGAACTAAAGAAACTAAATTTGGTTTATGGATGTATGAACATATTTTTTAACTTAGCTAAGATGCTAACGCTTCTAGACATGTTGATAGGACTTTTCAGCATAGCCGATGTAGTCATTTGAAATGCCCAAGCTGTCTGTCTATGAAATATCCAATTTAGCCTGACATGCCCATTACTCATCATTCTGAACCAAAACTCTAACTTGGCCTAAACTATAACTTTCACACTCAAATACATTTACATTAGCATACTCATCACAATATATCATGTTTAGCATAATTTTATTTAACTGAGATTCATACGATTTATCATGTTGCACACATCACAGTTCAACAACAAATTTTTATCAACAAGCCGTTTGACAAAGCCTTATTAATAGGCTTCATGCATCACTAACTTCACAACAAGCTTTATAAACATAATGTTCATCAAAACATACATACAAAAACATGATTTCCATAATTAACAAAGAAATTACATATTGCTATAAGCACTAGTTTACAAGCTTTGAAAATTCTCAAAACGCACTAGGTATAAATTCAACAAACTGTAACATATAAACATCAATATCCACACTACACTTTTAAATAAATTAAACATCAAGTTTAACCAAACTTTAATATTCCAACAAATAACTTATATTTAACATAAATAATTAGTCAAGTTACTAATTTACAACTTCAAACTTCTTACCACATTTTAATACAACCTTTTACCATATATGACCATCTAGTAGATCGAAATGATTTTCTTTGTTTAACAGATATTATAAGAAAGTTATTTCCATCTGGGTCTAGTCCTATATGATCATATCATACAAGGTGCCTCCATTCTCATGTCTCTACATGAACGATCCTGGATTAAGGTCGCCATACAAATATAGAATGGACCGCAGCTATAGATAAACCACAAACAAAGTACCCGCTTTGTTTGCTCTCTATGGACTATTTAAGATTACTAACTTCGGACTTAATCCTCTTGTGTATGACACTCATACAATAAGTCTGAAGGCAAATAAGTAATCTAGGGTATTCTAGATAATTTATAATATGCGAAAATTAAACAAACACTTTGATAAATGAATAATGCATCATTTTATTTCAAAACATATAAATCTGTTTACATTACATGCAGCTTGACGGCATACATCCCAACAACAACTAGATACATGACTGAACCTGACTTTACTATTCTGAGCAGTTTCCCTGAACATGACCTGGAGCTATCATAAACTAAATAATATGTTTTATGTCATGGCTTAAATATTGTATGGTGACTTCAATCTGTATGAACTATATGAGCTTTCTGAACTGATAACTAACTATTGACATCCTACTATGCTAACTTGAGCTGAATCGACTTGCTCTGACTTGAAACTATGGGAACTGAACCTGATTTTGAAATCTACATGATCTAAACTGGATCTATCTGCAATGAAAGCTGCCTACTAAAATGACTTAATCCTAACTGAGGGTGCATGACTTAACTTGAATATCTAATCCGAGCATACATATGTCTTGAATGTCTAAGCTGGATAGGCCAGAACTACGCCTAGCTACTTAAACCAGAATGCAGGTCTAACTATCTGAACTGTGAATGGACGGACCTAAAAATTGAACCAGACATGCATAGACTGATCTGATTATCTGGGTCCAGTCCTATATGACCACATCATACAAGGTGCCTCCATTCTCATGTCTCTACATGGACGATCCTGGATTAAGGTCGCCATACAAATATAGAATGGACTGCAGCTATAGATAAACAACAAACAAATTACCCGCTTTGTTTGCTCTCTATGGACTATTTAAGATTACTAACTTCAGACTTAAATCCTCTTGTGTATGAAACTCATACACTAAGTCTAGAGTATTCTAGATAATTTATAATATGCGAAAATTAAACAAACACTTTGATAAATGAATAATGCATCATTTTATTTTAAAACATATAAATCCGTTTATATTACATGCAGCTTGAGGGCATACATCCCAACAACAACTAGATACATGACTGAACATGACTTTACTATTCTGAGCAGTTTCCCTGAACCTGAACTGGAGCTATCATAGACTAAATAATATGTTTTATGTCATGGCTTAAATGTTGTATGGTGACTTCAATCTGCATGAACTATATTGAGCTGTCTGAACTGAGAACTAACTATTGACATCCTAATATGCTAACGTGAGCTGAATCGACGTGCTCTGACTTGAAACTATGTGAACTGAACCTGATTTTGAAATCTACATGATCTATACTGGATCTATCTGCAATGAAAGCTGCCTACTAAACATGACTTAATCCTAACTGAGGGTGCATGAGTTAACTTGAATATCTAATCCGAACATACATATGACCTGAATGTCTAAGCTGGATAGGCTGGAACTGCGCCTAGCTACTTAAATCGGAATGCAGGTCTAACTACCTGAACTGTGAATGGACTGACCTAAAAATTGAACTAGACATGCATACACTGATATGATTATCTGAGTCCAGTCTTATATGATCACATCATACAAGGTGCCTCCATTCTCATGTCTCTACATGGACGATCCCGGATTAAGGTCGCCATATAAATATAGAATGGACTGCAGCTATAGATAAACAACAAACAAAGTACCCGCTTTGTTTGCTATCTATGGACTATTTAATATTACTAACTTCAGACTTAAATCCTCTTGTGTATGACACTCATACACTAAGTCTGAAGGCACATAAGTAATCTAGAGTATTCTAGATAATTTATAATATGCAAAAATTAAACAAACACTTTGATAAATGAATAATGCATCATTTTATTTCAAAAATATAAATCCGTTTACATCACATGCAGTTTGAGGGCATAAATCCCAACAATAACTAGATACATGACTGAACCTGACTTTACTATTTTGAGCCGTTTCCTTGAACCTGACCTGGAGCTATCATAGACTAAATAATATGTTTTATGTAATGGCTAAATGTTGTATGGTGACTTGAATACGCACGAACTATATTGAGCCGTCTGAACTGAGAACTAACTATTGACATCTTAATATGCTAACGTGAGCTGAATCGACGTGCTCTGACTTGAAACTATGTGAACTGAACCTGATTTTGAAATCTACATGATCTATACTGGATCTACCTGCAATTAAAGCTTCCTACTGAACATGACTTAATCCTAACTGAGGGTGCATGAGTTAGCTTGAATATCTAATCCGAACTTTCATATGTCCTGAATGTCTAAGCTGGATAGGCTGGAACTGCGCCTAGCTACTTAAACCGGAATGCAGGTCTAACTACTTGAACTGTGAATAGATGGACCTAAAAATTGAACCAGACATGCATTGACTGATCTGATTATTTGGCTTGGAATGTATGATCTGATTATTATGTAAGAGAGCCAGAGTCGGGCAAGTATGAGTAGGAATACAGTCAGCCAAGGGTTCGGTAAGCTGCAGAAGGGAAATCAACCTATCGACCGCTTTTAGACCGACCAGAGTAGGGAATTGACTCTTCCTTGGGCTAGCAAGCAAGCTGAGAAGCAAGAAACGAAAGGGGATGAAGATGCGGTTTCAGCCTCGGGAGCCGAGCTTCGCTTCCTCGTCGCTTCTTTCTGGCGACTAGCTTCTCAAGCGGGTGGCTTGGTAAGCAAGCTACTTTCAGCATCGGGCAAATCCCTATCAATAATAGGCCGGAATGGTGGGGAAGGGGGCCCTCCCTACTTCAATGGAAAGGGGGGAATCGCCGTTTCACAGCCGCTCCTCTACAACTACCTTTCGCCTAACATGATCACGAACGAAGACAGAGAATTGCGTAGATAGGAGGACGAAACGAACCAACCCATTTCATTTGTTCTATGCCATATCTGTCTCAAGTGTTAGTTTGAAGCGGGTGAGGAGTTGAAGGGCCATGTTTAACAATGTTGTCCACTGGAACCCATTCCATGGTTTTGTTGCCTTCGGCTTTGCTGAGGTTATCATGGAGATTTCAGGCAAACCTTCTTCCTCCTTAATCTTTAGCTGAACACGAGTTCGCGGAGGTGTAATGAGTTGGGATGGATCGAACTTTCCTACTTCGGGCTCTGTTACCAGAGGATGCCGCTTCATCAGCTTTGCGCTCATGTGAAATGATTAAATCCCGATAGTCTTCCCTTCTCTGCTTCATGCATTGCCGCTCGATATACTCTTGCATTTCGATCATGCGATAGCTTTGGTCAGGGTCTTCTGGAGGTGATTCTTCCACTGACTCGCAAGGTATAGAGTTGACAGCTGTGGTCACTTCTGTGAGTAGACGCATCATGGGGCCCGGCCCAGTGGGAGGGTCAGTCTCTGTCTTTTTCAAATAAAGACCTCTTTCCATTTCTCGCTGTAAAAGGCAATAGGTCTACCTTCTTCTTTGCTCCTCGTTTGCCTCACGTTCGAATGATGTGGTTCTAGAAGAATAATAATTTTGTGACACGTATTTTAAGATCGAACTGTGAACCGACCCTGGCTCTGTTAGCCAACCTTCGTTACGGTTAGTTTCGTCTTACACAACGGAACTCCCCCATTCTACTAGAGCTGCAAGCTATACTGCTACAACCGTTTCTACCTTCTCCTTCTCATCCGAACTCCTCAAAGCTGAGGTAGGGTAGTCCCCCCGCTAGGGCTTTCCTTGTCGTGCCTATGCTTTCTAGAGAGAAAGCATATTCTATTCTACTAGTGCTATTGTTAAAAAGGCATTGTCCAGTTCCTGTGTCTTCCTCCGCTAAGCTCGTTAAAATGCTTCTTTTCCAGGTTGTTCGTGTCTTCCAAAGGCTACCTCGTAGCAAGCGATTGAGGTCCGATGTTCGCCCGCTGAATCTGCTGCTCGCTGAACAAGATCCCTTCTCAGCAATTAGTTCCAGTCCCTTGTCTTTCATAATTATGCATTCGACATCTAACCTCAGAACTGGAACAAAGCCAGCAAGGGATTCACGATTAGCGGATTAGCTAAACTAACAGCATCAACGCGCTCAGGGCGCAAGGTCCAGGTCAGACTGCGTATTTTTAGCAAAAAGATGTGGAATAGGGTTTATGAGTCGCCTACCCTGACCTTCCTTAACGTTATTCCGATCTGTTTGAAGCAGATTTGACTGAAGGGAGAGGAGTCCCATATCTCCGACGCACTTCGCAGGCGGCAAGGTTCTTCATAAGAACCGCAGTCCAGGGGCTTCATAAGACCCTGGACAGGCCCTGAAGCGAAGGACGGGAACGAGCGGAATCAATGTGTTCCAATTTCTGGCCTTGCACCGACCATCCAATGGACCATGGACTAAACGGCCACTGCCTGAAAGGACTATGTCCAGGGGACCGCCGCCCCCCCACCAGGGAAAATCCGTCGACTTTAGAAATCGTGAGGGTTCAAGTCCCTCTATCCCCACCCCCCAAAAGGCCCATTGACTTCCTAACCATTTCTCCTACCCTCTCCTTTTTTTTTTGGAAATGGTAAGATCTTTGGCGCAAGAAGGAGGGGTTGATCCGTAGGCCCTTATCCGCTTGGAGGGATGAATTTTCAATTTCCATTCCAAAACATTCACATAGGTCCTCAGGCAGGCATCGAAAAGTATCTGGCCTGGAACGCATGGTCTGATCAGAATATCTAATTTAATGCATAAGTTACATTGAACTACCTAAACTCAGATGCATGAGCTAATTTGCTGGCTGGGTGAACAGAAAACTGCATGTGGACCGTGATCATGAAACTAATGCATGCTATAACCCAAACCACCCATACCCGTGGCAAAAGTCATCCCAAACAAGTGTTGGCTTGGTTATAATCTAACATGTGCATGAATCATGAAATCTAGGATTGACTACATGAACCGCAACCTACGAACCTGAAACTACCATGAGCTAAAATGCTATATGATGACCAGAGTCTGAATGACCTAAATCAACATTCTACAGGAGCTAGACATGACTATCGGAAAACATGACATGTATAGTTGAAGTTGTAATGTAACATGACATGGATGCATTACTTTTAAGAATGTAATTAATTATGAAAGCATGAAATTCATATCTGAAAATCGATATTAAAATCAACAGTGCTGTAAAAAAACTGCTTCGAAACTCATAAAATATAAACTTGGTTCATTCTCAAAAATCTATGTGGAAATCTTGATGTGAAAATCTGAAATATTAAGTAACTGGAAAATTTGTAGAAAGCCCGAACTCATAAAAACATAAACTGGGCTCATTCTAAAAAATCTATGCAACTCTCATAAAAGTATTCCTTATGAAAACTCTTGTTAAAATATTTTTTCTGTAAGTCTGTTTCTGAAAATCTGAGTGTCTGCCGAAAACTTGACGTATGTGGGCGTTACGTATCGTCGTTCCCCCATATGCCTAACTAGAGCCAGAAGTGAAAATCCATGATATTGGGGCATTACGTATCGCCGTCCCCCAAAGCATGCCACTATATGTCCCTGAAACTAGGGTTTATGGGCGTTTCGTTTCGCCGTCCCCTAGCCCTGAAATCTAGTGGTCTTGGGGTGTTACGTATCGCCGTCCACCAAGCTAGGCCTGGGCACTATCGGATTCGGATTGGATCAGACCGAATCTGAATCCGATCTGATTCAATTAAAACGAATAAATTAAATCCGATAAGGTTCGAAATGATTATCAAACTCGATCTGATCCGATCCGATAATTATCGGAATAGATCGGATTTGTTCGAACCGTTTCGATTAGTTATCGGATAAGACAAATTTGATATTATAAGATATTCAAATTTGATAAGAGATCCGAATTTGATAAGGGATCTGAATTTGATAAGGGATCCGAATTTGATAATAGAACCGAATTTGATAAAGGATCCGAATTTGATAAGGAATCCGAATTTGAAATATCAGAATCAAATATACTATCCGAATTTGAAATATCAGAATCAACAATCAACACATATCAAAACTAAAGCATATCTAAACTTGGAAATTTATAAAGCCCGCATTCGTACCAAGGCTACCATAGTACAAAAGGCTACAGCTACTAAGGAAATAAGGAATCTCACCAAACTCTCTTAATTTAGATTACAAACTATAACAAGAAAGCAAAAGCAGTGCCAGTATCACTTGCTCCATCAGAATATGATTATCTAACACCAGCATTCAATTGAAAGGCTTGAAAATCCACAGCATTACAATAATGAAATTAAATTGATCTCATTGTAGGTCATCAAAAGTTCAAAACAAACCAAGTGCATTAACTTTAAAAGAGCCCTTGATGCTCCTGCTCAAATTATCAGGTCAAGCATTAAGTTCAACAAGTGACAGCAGAAAAGAGCACTCAATGGTATTAAACTGCATTGCATTGGCATCAAAATTCCAGAGAGATTAAGAAAAAAAATACCAAGACTCTTTATCCATCTAAAGACCATGACAGCCACCTTAATAGCAACTTGGTCCTCCTATAAAAGTCTTATAATCTAAGAATGAAAAGGGCATGCGAGATCACATTCACAAGTATTCTCCTTAATATCATCCAAGTCAACAATGACAGTTTAGAAGCTGAAAATGGTGGAACAAAAATGCATCAATAATCAGTTTCAATTTCCACAAATCAAGTTCTCAAGATCTGAACATAAAAATTATGCAAGTAGTCGCAGCAATTATAGTGGTGTATTGACTCTATACACTGACATACTCACAATGCCCTTGCACCTCATTGCTCCACGGTTTCATACTTTCAATATCTGATATTGCAAGTCAAATGACTATTTGATGAACTCTCAGCTTTTAAGAAGTTGAGCAAATGCTCTTAGATGAATCAAAACCCACACAAGATCACAGTTATTCAAAATTCTGGTTATATTAAAAATTTAAAACACACATTAGATAGAAACCCAGAAGATGCAAAGCAAAACAATTACAAGATTTTTACCTTGTCCAACATGAAAGTCTCTTCCCCATTAACATCTACTTCAAGATCACAGCAAACCGCCATGAGACTCATCCAAATAAACAAACAAGACACACGCATACGCAATAAGACACATGCAAAAAAAGGCAGCTTCAAAACCTGCTTTTGGGTTCTGCAAAATGCAAATAAGTTCACAATTAGCAGTCAACTTTGATTGCAGAAGCGATGTGTTGGGTTCTCAACTAAGGTACATTAACAATACAAAGACAAGACTCAGATGACTAAAATATACTATATGTATATGAAGAAACTAAAATATACCTATCATCAAAGTTCACAATTCACAAATACAATAATGGGTTAATAACAAAAATCAATTACTACTTTCTAAAAAATGAATGAATATATAAAGAAATATCAAAACTTCAAAAGACTACTGAAATTGTGATGAATAGTTGAAACTTGAGAGAGAGAGAGAGACTTATAAAATTTGACTCAAACTCCACTGTCAGCAACATGACCCAGTGATTGTGATTCAGATTGTAATTTACGATATTCTTAAAAGGAAAAAAAAACTTATTATAAGTTTTCATTTTATGGTATTCACAATAAAAATTTAACAAAACAAGATAATAAGTTTTTTTTTACCTTCCTCAAGCTTTTCGTATTACTCTGCCTCCAATAGCATGGCTTCCACCTCATTGGTTTTTTCAATTGTAAGCTTATTCCGTATCCAATTTTGAGTGTAAATTAGAGCCTCGACCATTACGAGAGTTAATGAGCTACGAAAACTATCAAGAACACGACCGCTCGTACTAAATTCTGATTCAGATGCCACTATCGATACTGGCATTGCAAAAATATCACGAACAATCCTAGCCAAAATCGGATACTTACCATTATTATTTTCCACCACATCAAAACACTAAAGCGAGGGTCACGACTAGTCTCATAGGGTTCCATCAAATATATATCAACCTCAGTACTTTCCTCTTGATGAATGAGATGACTAGTCTGAAAAACTTGAAACGGATCATCAGATTGCACACTTGTATTACGCTTACGCGTTCTATCTTGTGCTCGCGGTCTAACAAACGGTTGATTTTGTGTCATTCCACCACTAGACTCATTTCCACCAACACCAGTTACACCACCAACCCTTGATCCATCACCATCAACAAACAACCCATTTGTGCCATACCATTCATTATACATATCGTATAATCTTTTCAATAAATCTCTAGTGGACTTTGTCATTTCCTCCATCTTAACAGTATCATTATAAAAAAGAATACCAAAACAAACAGAGGCAAATGTCATCTTACGCCGTGGATCGAGAATAGTACTGACAATCAATAATTTATTTATTTTGGAAGTGGTCTCCCAATATTTATCAAATTTCATCTTCATAGATATGGCCATCTCATGCAAAAGAGGATGTTCATTATGCGCCAGGTTTTTCAAGCTAGTATGAATCTTGAAAATCTCATTGTAGCTGAAACAAGAAGTGACGGTAGACGAGACACTGAACATATTCGTTGCATCATAAAAAATCTCAAAAAAATCGGCAAAGTATTGAGCTTTCTCCCAATCTATATCTGTAGGGGTCCCAATCCGTTAGCTCCCATTTTCATCATCGCTAAAATATGGAGCATAGTTACCATTATCATCAATAATTCGATCAAAGGACTTCTGGAAGTCTAATGCATCATTCAACATTAAGTAGGTGGAATTCCACCTAGTAGGAACATCTAATATGACAATTCCCTTGCTCTCTATCCTCTCACGTGCTACCGTTGATTTAAATGATTCCAATCTTGATGGAGAAGATCTCACATACTTAATAGCATTGCGAATTGCTATAATGCTATCATCCAATTCTTTCAGACCATCAGACATAACTAAGTTTAATATGTGAGCACAACACCGCATATGCACATACTCTCCATTAAGCACCAATGCATCTCCCCTCTATGTCCTCATTTTCCTCACCAACTGTTGGATGGCAACAATATTGGCACTGGCATTATCCACAGTTATAGTAAAAATTCTCTCAATACCACAGTTCTGTAAACAAGACTCTATTAATCTTCCAATAGTTCCCCTTTTTGATTGTTAATTGGACAGAAGCTAAGGATTCGCCGATGCAACTGCCAATCACTGTCTATGAAATGTCCAGTGATAACCATGTAACTAATGTTTTGAATTAACGTCCATATGTCGGTGGTCAAACTAACTCTCTGATGACCCACAACTAAAAGACTCTTCAACATAACTTTTTCATCAGCATACAACTATAAGATATCTCTAGTTATAGTCCTACGAGATGGGACATCAAAACGAGGGACGGTAACACTACAGAAATGTCGAAAACCTTATTTCTCTATAAAGCTAAATGGAAGCTCGTCAACAATAATCATCTTCACAGCTGTTTTTCGACACGCTGCTTGATTGAAATGATTGTCTATCACGGTGAGATTTCCACTTGTGCCTCCCTCTTCACCAACCCCAAGCCCAACCAAAACACATTGTTTTTCACAATAAGCCAAGTACGATTTGCAAGTCTCCATATGCCTCTTCAAGTTGGTTGTGGACCGATCTTTTGCACTACAAGCATAAGTCTTCTGATAATATGTACATACAGCCCTATCTGGATTATCTTCACTCATGAGGAAAACTTTCCACACTTCATATCTTCTAGCTCTTGCTTTAGTTGCTACGGATGTGATTGATGGCGATGAATCAGATTTTTTTGATAATGGCGGTCTATCAGAGTTTGATGGGAATTTTCCATTTCCCTTTCGTTTTCTTAATTCTGTTAATTGTACATCAAAAAAATCTGATTCTGACCCACTACTGTTGGTGCTGGGTGAGCTTCCAAACCCACTCATCTACAATGAAGAGCAACAACAAAACAAAGAAACATCAAGTACCTGAATGAATGCTAGTTTACAAAACTTGAAAGAAATATTTCCATGGAACTTACTACATAATTTCCTCAGAATATAATTCTACCATGAGTTAAATTAAAAAATTTAATATTTTATATATCCATCGTTGGCTAAGCAATAAGCAGTGGGTCTTGGTAATAGAAAGAGGTGGACAAAGGAGAATGGCTATTGGCTAAGTGCCCCCACTTAATTTAAATTGGATTTACAGTTAAGTGTATTATTGATATAAATAGATTGAATCAAATGCTTGTTGTTTTAATATATAGGACTTGGATTCTGAGGTGAGTTAATGGTTAAGAATATATATGTAATTAAATCTTAGTTGTGTGGTAGTTGATTATCAAAAAATCAGCATAATTTAGCTTACTACTGATATCAAAATTCTTTGGATTGGTGCTTATAATGTGATAGGGTAATTGATGTTGAATCCGTTATTTTAAAAAAAAAAGAATGGTTCCTCTTCCACAAAACTCAAAGCCAATGTGAAAAACACACAAACGCAAAGTCAACTAGCTACTCTCTATGCTCTGTCAATGTATCTTCTGCTATATTAAGAACACGAAATGCTATATTGCTATATCTGTAGATCAAAAAGCATACCAATTTCTTAAAAGATTACAGAAAAGAAAACCACAAATCAAATCAAATATATAAAATAAAAATCCATAATTCCATATCCACAAAGTGCAAAGTGCAAAGTTGCAAATCATGAATAATTCTAAATCCAACCTTCAAGGCTTCAATGGCTTCCTAAGTCGAAGAAGAAGAGTCGAAGACGAAGAGACAGTGAACTGATTCACTTGAAGATGAAGACTGCCGATGCCGGAGAGAAGACGAAATGCTAGATCTATAGATAAAAACATACCAATTTCTTTTTTTAATAATTAAAAAACTATTAACAAAACAATCATTTGAAGATTACAGAAAAAAAAACCACAAATCAAATCAAATATATAAAATAGTCATAAAAACAGTTGAAAAATAAGACATAATAGTAGAAGAAGAAGACATGCAAAGTTTATAGATGGAGATGAAGACTCGAACCTTCAATGGCTTCCTAACTCGAAGAAGAAGGTCGAAGACGAAGAGACAATGAACTGGTTTGAAGCTTCGGTGATGGTACTGGATGGAGATGAAGACTGGTTTGTATATTGACTATTGAGATTTGAGACCTAATTTACTAATTTAGGTTTCACGCCAAAATGAAAACGACGTCATTTTGGAACTTCCAAAACGACGTCATTTTATACCTAATTTAGAACAAAAAAATGGATCGAATCGGATCGGATAAAATCCGATCCGAAATCCGACGAATCCACTCATTGCGATTCGGTCGGATTCGGTATCGTGATCCGATCCGATGCCCACTCCTACCTCAAGCCACAATCTAGAGCCAGGGGTGCAGATCTATGCTACCCTCTAGACTCTGAATCTAGGATATAGGGGCATCTGTCATCCCTAGTCATGAACTGCGTTTGTTAGGGTTGGTGCTCGGAGTGCCAATCCGGATAACATTTATGTCCGATTCATGATTACGAACAATTTCATTTTCCATAATATTACTAATTTAATGGTAGCACCCTTGTCTTTTATACACTTATTCGATTTAATTACGATTAGATATCTGATTATGATTAGATCGAAACTAAATCTGGTTTAGTGATACATGTATATTAGACAAAGACCCTATGATTTACAATATAGTGCGCAGTTATAACGTAGTTTGTAATTGACATTGAGAAGCGCACTATGAGACGTATATCCTTAAATAAAGTTCATGGTCAAGATTTACTAACACGGGTTGGTTAATAAAATCCGCTGAGATCAGTACATGTCGTATATCGTGACTTGGTCCGATGGTTTATCCCAATGAACCATGAGTCTCGGGAGACTCGTATAGACATGTAGGTGTTTATTTGATAAGACACTGAACGACTCACTGAAGATTTCCTAATAGATGGTACACCAACGTCAATAGGAATCTTCTTGAGTTGAGCGAGCATAGTGGTCATTCGACTTGAGATACCATAGTGGGAGATATTAGTTATCCTCCACACTTTGATGGCAGTCACGTCACCGATCTATTTAGATCAGACCTCCGCCTGTTCGTTGGGTGTGGACTGATGCTCATGATATCCAGTGCGTATCAAGATATTATCCGTCAGTCTTGTGTACATGGCATAGACATCCTCATGTGTTTACGATGTAGTAAATCCATGGCCGTGGTATAACTTTGGAAATCAGTTCCGAATGTTATTTAGAGATCATAAATTGAAAGTCGACTATATTATACCGAACAGATTTGACGTTCTCATCTATATCCCAAGTATAAAATGGATAGCCTGTGACATAGGGATTATACGTATGCAATGACATTGACTTGCATAGTTTAGCG
The DNA here is from genome assembly GCA_019454045.1 of Zanthoxylum bungeanum. Taxonomy (NCBI): domain Eukaryota; kingdom Viridiplantae; phylum Streptophyta; class Magnoliopsida; order Sapindales; family Rutaceae; genus Zanthoxylum; species Zanthoxylum bungeanum. The sequence goes on along the minus strand of SKCR01004603.1, from coordinate 723 downwards.
AGATTATTTGTGGTCGTCATAATCCATGAGTGGGTGGATTATGGACACGAAATTGGATTTCGTTACGGATAAACCTAAACTTAGAGAGTCCCACAATATGAAGTGTACTCGTTTAGCACTTGGGCAACGCGATATGAATAATACAGATTATTCATAATATTTCACCGGATTAAATGAGTTAATTTGGATCGTTTAATCGGTTAAATGATAACACATGCATTAGGGAATTTTGTCCGATAATAATTATTGTGTATTTGTATTTGATATATAATACGATTAGATACACATTAATTATTCGTCAAATGAGATTTTGGCACATGCCATAAATATATGTATTTGTTATTTATTGTAAATAAAAATACATATATAATAATAATTACATTAATTGATTATTTGGATATTTAATTGTTAAATATTTGAATAATTAATTAATTAAACTTTTTCATAAATGTTATGAAATTTGTTTAGTTATTATTGGTAAAAATGGCATGACTTAATTAAACTTTATGAGTGTGCAATTTTGATTGGATAATATAAAGTTAAATATGTATATTTATTTATTTAATTGGATTAAATAATACAATTGGACAAATTTGCCCCTCTTTAGTCGATCAACATTAAATAAATAGGGAAAATTGTTTTCTTCTTCATTTGGTTCTCTCCATGGCCGAAAGTCTTCAAAGAAATATGGGTTTCAAATATGTTTGATGAATCCATGAAGAA
>SKCR01004602.1:0-26415 GCA_019454045.1 Zanthoxylum bungeanum | reverse complement strand
AAAGGTGTCGGCTTTAACCAAGATCTTTAAGAATCGTGACTTACTCATATGGATACCTAAACCCCTTATGGTACATATACGGATTGACGGATCCTATCTTGATACGCACTTGATTAAAGAGTGCATCGATCCAAACCAATGAACATCTTGACGCCAGACCATGAAAGGTTTCTGACATATATGGCATCTAAGTTTGGAGGATCTTACACAAAATCAATGTTATCCTATAGTCAAAGGATCACATATGATACTCGACTCGATGAGATTCCTATTGACGGTGGTGTGTACTTCCAACTATTAGGAATCACCTGTGAGTCATTCAGTATTCACTCCAACGAATACCCACATGTCTATATGAGCTTCCAAAGCTCATGGCACATCGAGTTAAACCATTTGAACTCCAATTCCAATATACGACATGTACTAGTCTTCTAGGTTATAGGAATTCGACTGTATTCCAAAACTAACGACTAGGAATATTTACTTTAAGAATATGTTATAATAGAAATATTATCCAAATATCGAACCACCTAGTGTCCAGTATTACTATAAGACTATTCTAAGGTCGATGTCATTCTCAGCAAATTTATACATTAATCTAATATGCATAATGTTGGGTTCTCTAAGAACAACCTAGGATCAATTAAGCATAAAATGGTGTGAATACGCAAAGTAAAGTAGCGGAAATACTCACTTTGATTGGCTTGGATGTTGGTGTAGAGTCCAAAACATTTTGCCTCCATGGAAGTTGCTCCAAGCATCTTCATTGATGTATGTTGAGCTTCTAAGCTTGTTCTTGAATTCCAAACTCATGGATAGGTTTCCCTAACACATTTGAATGACTCCTTGTGTGTGCTAGCACATAGAAAAAATTGCAACAATTTCTTCTTGTTCTATGATAGATTCGGCCAAGCCAAATGGGAGAGGAATAAGATGAAGTTCACGCCCAAGGCATGAAGTTGGGAGAGAGAGAGTGATTTTTGTGTAATAATAATTGATTTCCAAAAACAATTATCATATAACAAAACCAAACTTTTGGTATTAGTCATTTCAAATGACAAAGAGTTTAAAATAAGCAACCACCAACTTATATGACCATAAAGTAACAAAGTTGACTAGTTGATGTGACTTGTGGGCCCCACTTAAATTCAAAATCCGAGTGGGCCCGGAAACACGTTCCGGGCTCAGGTTCGTTAATTCCGAATTAACGAAGTTTCCGTTGCGACGTAATTAAATCAAATTTAATTAAATAATTATGCCTAGCAAAATTACTATTCACGTCACTTGCGAATTAATTCTAAATTAATTCGTTCGTCCGAATTAAAATCCAATTTTAATTTCGCGTCGAAATCTAATTTCATTTAATATATCAAATATATTATTTAATCGATTAATTCAAAATTAATCATTCTCTCTCTTCTAATTGAATTTTATCCCAGATAAAATTCTCCGTAATTAATCCTAGATTAATTTTCACTCTCTTCCAATTAATCCCAGATTAATTATGTTCGAGTAATACGTCATCGGTGAATCTTTGGGAAGCGACCCATGAGATCCCTGGATATGTTGGCAGTAAATCCGGTCATAGGAGTATCCAAATACGTGTGTACCTAGTACCACGTTCTTACCGATTTACAAGACATGGTTGGCTTCTAGCAAAGTGGCCGGTGTTTACACATACGCGTATAACGCAAGCGCACGTATCGTTCAAGTAGTATAAAAATTATCGATCCCACGAGGACTTAATACCTAATCTATTAATTTTATGAGGTCAAATGATTACTAGTATCTAACAGTTTGTTTGATTGATTTGAAATGGTGATGATTCTAAATTTAAAAACAAGTAAATAAAATTGCACGAAAATAGGTTTAAGAAAATTCAATATTATGAAACTATCTAGGGTTGTGAATCTTTCTAATATCTTTTAAAAGATGAAGTGGTTATTTCATGTTTGTGTAATAAATTGGTTTACTAACCTGGAACATTAAATTATGCGAAAGCCTCTGTCGATGGCCAGACGCAAATACCCAGTTTAACCCAATTGAACCATATGTATATGTCAACAAAATTATCTGGATTCATTAAGTTTAAGTTCCAATTATGGCTACCCCCGCCCGACAGGTATATCTCTATCCTGTAAGGAAATCTATTAAAGGGTTATCTATCCTCAAGGAAGATCGTGGGCTATTAAGTCTAAGGATGAACCTAAAATTCCTTGTCAAGTTTATTTTAGATTTACCAGATCTATCTTATTAGTGGCCAATTAACAAGACGCATTAAGCTTAAGACTTAATAAGTAAACCTTTAAATTACCCAAACTATAAAATAACCCCTTATAAACCGGTGATATTAGAATTCATCACAACCCCAGATAATTCATCACAACCCCAGATAACTAACTTAGTTACGACACATAACTAGGGCTTTAAAAGACATAAAGTAAAAATAATGAAAAGTAATTGCGGTAAAGTAAAAGCTGAAAAGTAAATTAAAATAAAATAAAATGCTAAGGTAAAAGGATAAACTTTTACTACTACTAATTTAGACATCTCCATTAATATAATATATTAACTTGTGACTATTTTACCAACCTGCCATATAGGCGGTAACTTGATTAAGTTAAATTAAGTCCAACCAGCCATAAAGGCGGAACCAAAATAAACCTGCCATATAGGCGGTAAGAAAATTTAATTACCAACCGACCAATCTGGCGGTATCCTTGCTTAGCCAGGTTTAAACCAGTTTAAAATGAATTACCAACCGACCAATATAGCAGTATCCTTTTTAAGTCAAATTTTAAATAGTGAATATATTATATTAAAGGGAGATTAATCTAAATAGCAATAGTAAAAGAATTACCTTTCACCCTAGCAGGGGGAAGTTACCTCCTCATGATGAATAGTAAAATCTGTAATAAGTAAAGAAAGTAAATTACTATTATTATAGAACGTAATTAAAATTTAATTACAAAACTGAAATTAAAAGAAACTAGATAGAAAACTTCATATTTACATCAGAGAAATTAGAGAGGAAGGTACATCTACAACTAAAACATCGAGCTGAATTTATAGGCGTCAGTAGGGTGTCAGCGTCGTGACGCGTAGCTCGCATCGCGACGCGAGTGATAGTCGACGTGGCAGCTTCTGGTTCGTCGGCTTCAGATTCTTATCTGACATGTGGCGATACGGATAAAGAGATAAGGTAACACGTGGCAAGACGGCTTCGAGCTGAATGATTGAGCTGACATGGTGATGACGTGGCGACACGTGGAGAAAGTGACTGTCGGCACCATAGAATGACGACACGTGGCACGCGCTGTGATTGGTTGATGATGACATGGTGATGACGTGGAACTTTGACTCGGTCAACCGGTGATATGGATGATGACGTGGAGTGACACGTGGTGGCACGTGGCGATGGCGACTGTCGGCACCGTAGGATGATGACACGTGGCACGGCGCACATTAACAGATCAGCTGTGATGGTGACACATGGCACGGCGCACGTTAGCAAAGTCAAACTTCTCAGATTCTGACTTGTGGACCGGGTGCACGTTAGCAGGTCTTGGTGCATGTTAGTGTTGGGTTTCTCTAAGGTCCCAAGGGATCAATTCAAGCAATGAAACACATATGTGAATACTCGTAAAAGTATGGTGGAATCATACTTACAATGATCGGTTGAGGCGATGCGAGGAACAACGAAAATCTTCAAGCTTTCATCAATGGAAGCTCACGGTTTTCTGCTCCAAATTGTGCTCCAATTTTTCGGCCATGGTGATCCACCAAGCTCCAAGCTTGTGATGTGATTTCAAGCTCACAAATCGATTTCCCTATCACCTTCGCAAGACTCCTAAAGCGTGCTAGCACTCCGTGAAAATTTGCAACAAATCCTCACATTTGCTTCTTCCATGCTCACGGCATTTTGAAGAAATTTGGAGAGAATATGGCCATTGGCCGATTCTAGGAGAGGAGAGTCTGTGTTTTGTTTGTTTGTTAGTTAATTGATTTCCAAAATCAATTAAACATATACCAAATTTTTGAATTTCAAAAAGTTAAAAAGGTAGAAGCATTAAAGCTTTCCAACTACCACCATCAATCACAAGTGACATGTTGTCACATCACTCAATGTGACAAGACATCACATCAATCGATTGACTAGTAATTTGACGATTGATGTGACTTGTGGGCCGTACTTAAATTCCCTATGCGAGCGCGCCCGTAAACACTCCCGAGCTCGGGTTCGCTAATTCCAAATTAACGAATTTTCCGTTGCGACGTAATTAAATAATTATGCCTAGCAAAATTACTATTCACGTCGCTAACGAATTAATTCTAAATTAACTCGTTCGCCTGAATTAAAATCTAATTTCAATTCCACATCGAAATCCAATTTCGTATAATATATCGAATATATTATTTTATCGATTAATTCCAAATTAATCGTTCTCTCTTTAAATAATATTTTATCCCAGATAAAATATCTCTGTAATTAATCCCAGATTAATTTTCTCTCTCTTACTAATTAATCACAGATTAATAAAGTGCGAGTCATATGTCATCAGTGAATCTTCGGGAAGCGACCCATGAGATCCCCAGATATGTTGGCAGTAAATCTGGTCGTCGGACTATCCGAACACGTACGTACCTAGTACTACATTTATACCAATTTACAAGACATGGTTGGCTTCTATTAAAGCATCATGCCTACCCAATTCTCCAGAAATATTCTTACTGGAATATGTGATCTATATCAGGCGTAGTATACGTAGTATTGCCTATTTCGATCCAGCATCAGATGTCACGTGCAAGGCCTAGGGCTGGAAATGTGTCTGCCCCGTACGAAGCTCATATCGGATCTCTGGTAACTAGTCTCTATAATCGGATAATCATGACCTAGTCTTTTTATCCCGATGACTGCAGTACATAAGAGAACCAGTTTCGTATCCTACGTGATCATCATCTCCACTATGACTGGAGTGATACTTCCATCTCAACATCACACCCAACACACTACGATTCACAATATAACCAGAAGAGGCGTACACATAACCTATTAAAGCCCTGGACGACCAAAACCAGAGTATATTGATTGTCGCAATTATTAGCGGTGCAAGTCTCAGGTTAAGACCAAATACACCTACCCTGATTCGGACTTCCATAGACACATAGTCATACTACCAATGGAATTCCGATGGGTCTATCCAGAGCGAAGCTGTTCCCGTACCATCGGTAAACACAACCTCCTATTACACTTGCATGAGTATCCTATACCCAAATATATGAGAACTATGTTGTTATGCCCTCACAACGCGCACAAGTGTAATACTAGTCTTTTACGCATTATCGATGTCCAATCTCGATAATACTCTGACTATGGATATTTAATGATTAAACCTTTGTGGATTGATACTGTCTCATATCATCTCAATCCGGAACTAATCATATGGACCTTTCATCATTTATACATCCTGGTAATCTAATTACAAATGATGAAATAGCAATTTCCTTTGTCACATAGTTAATTTGTACAACAACACCATGATCTGTACAAATAGTGATGCTATGGGCCATAACTGTCCAACAGTTTGTCACATAACTACGTTTATTAACTCCAGCATTTAAAATATCTTTTGAAGTTTGCAATGTATAATGACCATGCTGGTTTGGACAACAAAGGATCTGAATATTATTTCTATCATATAAATATAAAGAACTGTTCTTAATATTAATACAAAAGCCTTCTGTACCCAATACAAAAAGTGATATAATATTAGCTACACATCATGGTACAAAATGGCATTCATTTAACAAAAGTGTCCCATTCGGTAATGAGATCTCGCATACTCCCACTGCAACTGCATCCAAAGAGTATCCACTCCCGAATCGCAACTGGATCTCTCCGGGCTTCAGCCTTCTACTTTCCTTCAACACCTGCGACGAATTGCAAATGTGAATGGGACAAGCAGAATCTAAAATCCAGCAGGATGTAACGGCTTTACAAGCCAAAGATAAATCAATAACTGGAAAAAAGAAATGAACCTGATGTAGATGCTCTATCTCTCATCAGCTGGGCGATATAATTAGGACAATTCCTTTTCCAACGCTCGAATTTGCCGCAGTGGTGGCTTTTGTCTTCAGATGTTCTCTTGGGCTTAGCTATCTTTGCCTATTGTTGAGGACCGAAACCCTTCTTCTTCTTCCATTTCTTCTTTTTTCCCTTTGACCATGTATGGGAAGAAGCAGAGAGAGAAGTAGGTCTCGGAGGGCGAGTCAGTACTCCCTTCTTGAGGTCCTCTTCCGCCGTGAGCAACATCCTATGTAGCTCTTAGTAGGTAAAGACAGTCCATTCATGTTGAAGTACATCACGAACTGGCGATATGAAGCTGGGAGTGAACCAAGAATGACACTCCTACCGAGAATGTCATTCAAGATGAGATTATGTTGCCTCAATTGATCGATCAAATCGATCATCTGAAGAACATTTGGGCTAACATCTTGCCCATCATCCAAACGCGCATGGAACAGTTCCATTGCGACTTTGTGAACAATCACTTATTCTTGGTTCTCAAACGATTGTCTCAATCGCGTCATCATTCTATACGAATCTAACATGCCATAGTATTGTTTCTTGAGTTTCGGAGACAGTGAACTAAGGATGTACGATTTAACCCTTAAATCATCATCCTTCCAAGTTTCATAAACTTGGCGTTCCTCCTCCGTAGCGTCCGCACCCACAACAAGGGGCAACGAACCCTCAAGAACATATCCCAGCTTTTCGGAATCGAGGACAATCCTCAAATCCAATTCCCAGTCAGCGAAGTTCTCAGCGCCTTTAAGTTTGTTCGCATCAAGCATACGCGCAAACTGATTTATGGATGGTGCCGCCATCGCAAATCTATCATATAGATCACGAAAAACTGTTAGCAGAAATTAAGCAGTTTCATATAATATCAAAAGCATAAACTAGATCATGGATTTTTAATCTAAAAATGCCCCTCCCACTAAATCATGCAATACTGTAATCCCCAAACAGAATACAAAGATTTAATAATTAAATTAAATACAAATAGTGAAAAGTGGATCCCGTGAATATATTTCAGCTCACAGCAGAGGCACGGTCTCGCCTACGTATATTCATCAGGTAGACAACTCTTTTGTCAATCATTCACTAATGACTCATGGGTTTCCGGTCCTGGTCGTTTCTCGTTGTCGCTGCGAAGGCAGGCCCACAAGGAGACGTACCAAGGTTAAACTCGTCAATGATAAACTCAAGTTACTTACGTAATCCTGACAGCTAGGGCACATCAGAATTCCGCTTTCGCTTGAATCTATCTAGTATCTGATATACATCCGGTATAAATAAATCTCTATCGGCTACATCCTCACAGTAGAGGCACGGTCTCGGATGTAGTCACAGAGAAATATTCATAAACCGTATTGACAAGACGGACCATATAATATGCATCAAATACATAATTACATTAAAACCTTATTAATTATGGATTTTCCGCTAAGTGTCATACACCCTAAATCTAACCAAATTAGATTATAATAAGCATGTATAAAGTCAAGAAAACATGATTAAACATTGATTTAATTAAGGCTAATCATTTTAGGGGGCCTAGAATCAGACTCGCTCTGATACCATTTTGTAGGGGTTTGAGGGGCTAAATCCGGTAATGCAGCGGAAACGGTGGAAAATCAAATTTTTGATTTCAAAATTTTTCTTGGATTATTAAATAAACATATTTATTTAATTACCCAATAATAAAATTATGAAATAAAATTCAATAAATCAAATTTAAGTGAATTTACCGAATTGCCCTTACACTGGTATTTTGTTCATTTTAGTCCGAAATTGTTCAAATCAATTTTGGATGATTCTAAATCATTTCTAAGATGAACTTAACATGTCCTAAATTTCAAAACACCAAATGCAACAAAAAACCCAAAATCCTCATTTGGCCGAGAGTCACCTTAGGTGACAAATTGTGCATTTTGCACTTCCATGCTTCAAGACACATCCAAATGAAATCCAATCAACATGAAACTTTATATGCATCATATACACATCCTTATACACAACATAAATGAAAAGCCCCAAATTTGGATGAGGTCTTAAACCCTAATTTTTCAATTTCTTCAAATTGGACAAATTAGACCAAATTGGTTAAATCAATTACTTTAATCATCATTCTTCCATCCAATTAAAGTCTCAACACAATGAAATAACTATAGATCAAATCTAGGTCATTTAAGAGTGGGTCAACAACTCTATATTAGCAACAAAGTTTCCAAAACCATAAAAGAACACTTATAACTACACTAGTCAGAAGCTTCCATCATCATACATGCTCAACACTTTCACCAAACTTCCATTCATCAAAAAAAAAAGAATAAAGAAAATAATAACATGAGAATATCACAAGATGTAGCCTAGATCTTAAGGAACATTTTCCCTTCTAATAGTAGGTTGAAGAAACTTACTAAATCTTAAGCTTTCTTTGATTTTCTCTTTTTTTCTTTTCTTCCTCACAAGCTTCTTTTGTTTCTTAATGGAGTTTGTAAAGTGTATTAGGTTATTTACCAAATGAAAAATAAAACAATTTATACTTGTCTCACTTTAGCCTTGGCCGAATTTGGCCAAGCATTTACAAGAAAAATTAATTTCAATTTCTTTTGAATTTCAATTTTATCAACTTGTTAAATATCTAATAAACACTTTATAGATATTTTAATTAAGTCAACAAAGGCAACTAAGCCTTAAAACACAAATCCAAATCTTAAGATATTTATATTTTAATTAATTTAATCATTTAACAATTAAATAATTAAATAATTAATTAATTAAATACAAATATATTAAATATATGTATTATATTTACATTAAATATTAAATACATATATACATTTATGATATTAGTCAAATATCTCAATTTGACTATTAATTAATGTGTATTTAAATTAATCAAGTATTAAATGTAAATACACAATAATTAAGGAAATGACTATGGGTCCCTAAGCATGTATTTTGCGTTTAACTTTAAACGACTTTATAAATAATCAACATTATTTATAAGTGTTGCTCTAGTGCTCTACGAGTATATTTCATTATTGAGACTCTCTAGATTCAGGTATATCCGTCACGAAATCCAATTTCGTGTCCATAATTTATCCACCCGTAAATTATGACGATCACGGATAAACTCGCTGAATCATACAGGTCGAGATCATGGCAAATGTATAATTCCTCCGTCACAGGTATCCGGATATATCCCAGAGATATAGATGTAAACGTCAAATCTCTATGGGGATTATCCAGTCGACTATTCTATTAGCAATCTCAAAAAGAATGTTTAGAACTAGTTTCTAAACTGTACCACGGGCCCATGGTTTTATCTGATTTCTAATCATGTGGACTACCTATGCTCTGATACACAGAACTGACGGATCCTATCTTGACACACATAGGACACCCTGAGGATCTATCTAACCCAACGAACAGGCGGAGGTCTGATCTAAATAGATCGGTGACGTGACTGCCATCTAAGTGTAGAAGATGTCTCATGTGCCCACAATGGCATCTCAAGTCTAAGAATCACAAGTGCTACTCAACCCGAGAAGATTCTTATTGACGTTTGTGTACCATCCATTAAGAATCTTCGGTGAGTCGTTCAGTGTTTATCCGATATAAAACACCCACACTCTCTACTAGTCTCCAAAATTGATGGTTCATTGAGAAACCATTGGATCATATATTCCAGTATACGACATGTACCGGTCTCAACGGGTTTACTTTACTGACCAAGTAGTGTAAACCTTGACCAGGAACTGTCTGAGAATGACAACGTCATGATACAACTCAATGTCAGTTGCGACGCTTTTGCAACTGTACCATGACTAGTCATTCTAAGGTCATTACGTCTTTACTATATTAAAAGATACATTATATTATAGAAACTGCATATATTATTCATAATAATAATGTTTTACAGAAGTATTCATAAAGAAATACAACCGGGAATTGGCGCTGTGAGCACCAACCCCAACATATTCATATTATCCTGATGACTGCAGTACTTAAGAGTACTAGTTCTGTATCCTACGTGATCATCATCTCCATATGGCTGAAGTGATACTTCCATCTTGAAATCACACCTAATACACTACGATTCTCAATATACCCAGAAGAGGCGTACACAGAACATGTTAAAGCCTCGGAGACCAAAACCAAAGTATATTGATTGTCGCAAGTATTAACGATGCAAGTCTCATGTTAAGACCAAATACACCTACCCAGATTCGGATTCCCATAGACACATAGTCATACTACCAATGAGATTCCGAGGGGTCTATCCAGAGCGAAGCTATTCCCGTACCATCGGTAAACACAACCTCCTATCACACTTGCATAAGTATCCAATATTTAAATATATGAGAACTATGCAGTTATGCTCCCACAACGTGCACAATTGCAATACTAGTCTATTCCACATTATCGATGTCCAGTCTCGATAATACTACAACTATGGATATTTAATGATTAAACCTTAGTGGATTGATATTGTCTCATATCATCTTAATCCGGAACTAATCATAAGGACTTTTATCATTTATGTATCTTGGTAATCCAATTACAAATGATAAAAGAGCAATTTCCTTAGTCACATAGTTAATATGTACACAACACCATATTATGTACAAATAGTGATGCTATGGGTCATAATTGTCCAACAATCTCCCACTTGGCCTATAGCCAATCACTCAAGTGTCCTACACCTGAACTATGTACGGGTCGCTCAAACTTCTACTAAGAAACTGCTTTCGTCAGCGGATTTGTAAGATTATCATCTGATGTGATTTATTCGATCATCACATCACCACGATGTATGATCTGACGAATCAGATGAATTAGTTGAAGTATATACTTGGATCGTTGATGAGACCATTAATTCTTTAGCCTGTGTTGTAGCCTAGCTCAGCTGCTACAGAACTACTCCTACTCCTAACTAATAGGAAATTTTACAGATCCAAAATGCTTCTTTTGCTACCCTCAGTTGTAGCAAATATTCCCGCTTTTGTTTTTATTCGGCAATAGTATATTGCTTGGAAGATTTCCAGCTCACTGTTCTGTTATTCAAACTATATAGTAGCCTTATTGCGACTTACAGTCGTTTTTGTCGGTTTGGAAACTTGCAACGGTGAACCCAGTCACTTCAAGTTCTCCTCCTTCATAGCTTAAGAAAGCATCCTTAGATCATCTAAGATACTTAGGATGTTCTTAACATCAATCCAATGACTATCACTTGGATTGGCCTGATTGTGACTCAATATGCTCAAACATATGAGACATCAGGTCGCGTACATATTTATTTCAATTTACGAGTTCTCAAAGAGTGCCAATAACTTTTAGATATATCCCAGTAGATCCTTATTCCTAGAATAAAGGTTGTATCTCCCAAGTATTCCATGGATAATTTTAATGAAAGCCATCTTTCCACCGATTGTATTTGGGAATGTTATTTCCAAGAAATGATATGTCATCATTATATAGGACAATCATTGTCAGTGCGCTCCCACTATCCTTCTTATATACATAAGAATTATATTCATTTTGAATTAAATCATATACCATTATGATCTTAATCAAACGTTAGTTCCAAGAACGTAATGCTTGCTTCAATCCATAAATGGATCGATTTAACTTGCAAACCTTGTTTGCTTGTTAAGGTATGACAAAACTGTCAGGATATTGATAAACATCCTCCAAAAGGTTTCTCGTTAAGGAAAGCGTTTTGACATTCAGCTGCCATATTTCATGAATGAAACATGCAGCATTAGCAAGCATTATCCAAATGGATTAATCATGGTAACGGTTAAAAGTTTTTCTTCGTTATCGACACTATGTTGATGACGATACCTTTTCTGTACAAGCCTAGCTGTGTACTTTTGTATGTTTCCATCCATGTTTGTCTTCCTTGAAGACTCATTTAGTACCAATAGGCACAATGCCTTCCGGTACAACAACCAGTATCCAAACATGGTTGGTATACATGGAATCCATTTCGGACATCATGGCACTTTGCCATAATAGGAGTCGATACCGTGTATCACTTCCTCATACGTAGCTGGTTCGTGTTTCTCAATATGATTGACATCTTTATGAGGTGAGATCAGAACCCCATACCTCCCAGGTTGTTTTCTGACTCTCTTCGGCTTACGTGGTTCTTGTGTATTCGAAGATTGTGGTACAGTTTCATCCCTGGTGAACTGTTTGTGTTCCGTTAAAGAATCGGTGCCTGGAACAGTATTACTCTGATTTTCATCGAGTTTTACTTTCCTCCCACTTACCACTGCATATAGGTATTCCTCTTAGGAAACCGCATGGAGAGCAACAATTACGTTGTTGTTGTTCTCTTGTGAGTTGTATAAGTACTACACTTTGGTTTCCCTAGGATAACCTACAAATTAGACACTTATCTCGATTTGGGGTTATAGTTTGGTATCATCCAAACGTATGCCCAGCATACCCAAATCTTCAGGAATGAGAAACTAGTTTCTTTCCTGTTCATACTCATATGAAGTCTGTCTAACAGATTTTTATGAACCTTATTCAAATAAATATTGCACTGTTTAATGTGTATCCCTAGAAGGAAAATGGTAGCTCAGAGCGACTCATCATTAACCTCATCATGTCCAACAAAATTCAGTTCTCCGGTTGGACACATCGCTCAATTGAGGTGTTCCGGGAGGAGTCCACTGTGAAAGAATACTATACTCCTTTCAGGTAATCAAGAAACTTATTGCTTAAGTATTTTCCACCACAGTCTAACCGTGACGGTTTAATACTTTAGTTGGTTTGTCTGTCTACTTCTCGTGTCGAAACTCTTTGAATTTTCAAAAGTTTTCGATTTATGTTTCAAAAGAAACACATAAACATAACGCGATGCCACATCCGTAAAGGTTACGAAGTATTCCTTCTCCACCTCTAGCTAGCTAGATATGGGCCCACTTACGTCACTATGAACGAGGGCTAACAGATCGGTGGCACTTGTACTTTTTACCAAGTAAAAGGTGTTTTAGGCACTTTGCCTAATAACTAGATTCGTAGACATTATGTGAATTAGAATCAAATCCGTCATAGTATCCACTCTTCGAAAGTGTGGATATACGAGTCTTGTTAATGTGCCTCAGACAACAATGCCACTTATAAGTCTCAACTGATTTATTCAGTTGATCTATTTGTTTGTCATGTTACTATGTTTGAGATTCATTTATATTCAAAATATAAATATTGTTATTCACATCTAATGTGTTTATCTCAATATCATCTTTATAACAAAAACACTTAGTGTTCTAGAATATAAAGGTATACCCTGCAACGGATTAAACTTAGATATAGAGATAATGTTTCTAGTCAAACTAGGTACTTATAACAGTTTCTTAATTTAAGTACATACCCTAAGGGTAGTTCCTAAACTTAGGTTTCTACGGTTAAAACAGTGACTCCTCGTCCCGTTTTCCGACTCACAGGTAGATCTCATCTGAAGTCAGTCTCATGCTAATCAGCAGATTTTGCACATCAGTACATATTTATGTACTACATCTAGTATCAAAAATCCAATTTTGAAACTAGTAACATGTTTATGACAAACATATTTGAAGCCAGAGCCTTGCCCCGCCTTCACTTCCTTCATGTCTGCCTTGTCCATACGGCAGTCACACTTCAGTGATCCTGTTTGCTACATTTTAGGTAGACATATTGGGATATGTCATTTATCTTCCCAGAAGACTGTGATGATTTTGCCTTTGCCTCTTTTATAAGTTATGGCTCTGCCTCCTTGAGCATAGCCATCAACTCTCCAAGTGTTTACTCTTGGTTCATTATGAACCTGCCTCAGCGTTCGGGTAGAGACTATTGTTGGACAATTATAACTTATAGCGTCACTATTTTTACAGATCACGGTGTTGTTGTACAAATTAACTATGTGACAAAGGAGATTGCACTCTTATCATTTGTGATTAGATCACCAAGATATATAAATGATATGAGGTCCCTGTGATTCTTCCTGGATTGAGAATGATATGAGACAGTATCAATCCACGAAGGATAAATCATTAAATATCCATAGTCAGAGCATCATCGAGATTGGACATCGATGAATGCGTAAAAGACTAGTATTACACTTGTGTGCGTTGTGAGGGCACAACGGCATATTTCTCATATATTTTGGTATAGGATACTCATGCAAGTGTAATAGGAGGTTGTGTATTACCGATGGTATGGGAAACAGCTTCGCTCTGGATAGACCCCTCCGGAATTCCATTGGTAGTATGAGTATGTGTCTATGGAAGTCCGAAATCAGGGTAGGTGTATTTGGTCTTAACCTGAGACTTGCACCGCTAATACTTGCGACAATCAATATACTTTGGTTGCAGTCGTCCAGGGCTTTAACAGGTTTCTGTGTACGCCAATATTGGGTATATTGAGAATCGTAGTGTGTTGGGTGTGATGTCGAGACGAAAGTGTCACTCCAGTCATATGGAGTTGATGATCGCGCAGGGATACAGAACTGGTTCTCTAAATAAGGTTGCAACAGTCGGGATAATATGACTTGGTCATGATTATCCGATATTAAAGAGACTAGTTGCTCGTTATCCGATATATGCTTCGTACGGGGCAGACACTGTACCAGCCCCAGGCCTTGCATGTGATCATCCGATACTGGACAGAAATACGCAATACTGCGTATACTACGCCTAATACAGATCTTTTATTCCTGTAAGGATATTTCCGGAGAATTGGGTAGGCATGGCGCTTTGCTAAAGGCCAACCTTGTCTTGTAAATCGGTATAAACGTAGTACGAGGTACTTACGTGTTCGGATAGTCCGACGACCGAATTTATGCCACATATCCGGGGATCTCATGGGTCGCTTCCAAAGATTCACGGATGACGTATGACTCGCACTTTTAATTAATCTGGGATTAATTAGATGAGAGAGAAAATTAGTCTGGGATTAATTGCGGAGATATTTTATCTAGGATAAAATATCAATTAAAGAGAGATAATGATTAATTTGGAATTAATAGGTAAATTAATATATATTTGATATATTGAACGAAATTGGATTTCGACGCGGAATTAAAATTAGATTTTAATTCGGGCGAACGAATTAATTTAGAATTAATTCCTTAGCGACGTGAATAGTGATTTCGCTAGGCGTAATCATTTAATTACGACGCAACGGAAAATTCGTTAATTTGGAATTAGCGAACCCGAGCCCGAGATTATTTTCGAGCGCATTCGTATTTCGAATTCGAGTGTGGTCGCAAGTCTAATCAAGCGTCAAATCGCTAGTCGCATCTAGCGTCACATCAAGCGTCAAATCACTTGTCACTTTGAGTGATGTGACTTGACAACTTGATTGATAGATGTGACTTGATGGGAGTTGTTGAAAAGCTTTTAAAAGCTTGAGTGACATATATTATTATTATATGTTTGGTATATGTTAAATTGATTTTAGAAATCAATACATATTACAACATTTTCAACTTCTTCTCTCTCTTTATTCTCATCATCATTCACACCACACCGAGGGCAGTAAACTTTCTGGTTTCTGGTTTGAAAAACATGAATGAGGGAAGCAAGTGTGTTGGTTTTTATGGCAAAAATCAAGAGAGCTAGCACTCCCAGAGACATGCGAGGGTGATAGGGAAGTCCACCCATGAGCCGGGAACCATTTGACGAAGGACCAAAATGGAGGTCAAACCAGTGAGCAAAAACAGCCTACTGCCGAACCATTCAAGGCAGAAAGATTTCGTTTTTGTTGCATCCGCTTCGTTCAACCGCTCGATGTAAGTATTCCGCGACTTCTCGATTATATTCGCACATGTTCATGCTTGATTTATGATCCTTAGGACCTAGATAATCTCCAACAATGGTATCAAGAGCTTGGTTAAAAGCATGAAATTGGTTTAGGGCTTAAAATTGGGCAAACTTGATTTTGAGCATGATTAATGAAATTGGATTGATTAGTATGTTTAAATGTGTTTGAATTAAGGATTGATTGGATAAATTTGTTGAAATTTTGTTTGGAACAAATTTCCCCAAATTTTGGTGTGTTGGCCGAAACTGTAAAGCCCTATATGTCTTGGGATTTTTTATTTTTGAAAATTGGATGTGTTGGAAATCATTAGGGAATATGATTTAATGTCGATTGTGGAATTAATTGGATTGAATTCGAATCGGACGTAAAATCCCCAAATTACCGAGAGCATAAGAGCATGTAATTGGGTTTGATTTTTGTTAATTTGTGTTGGACACTAATTGATGTAGATGAGCATGATTAATTAGCCTAATTTGTGTTTTGGAATTAATGATTTGGGTGATTAATTATGTTAATGCACTTTGATTAATTAAATTGTAAAATTGGATTTTAGTAATTTAGTTAATTGGGCTAATTTTGGAAATTGGGCTTGAAATGTTGTAAATGGGCTTATTGGGCTTTGTTGTACAAAGTTGGGTTAAGGCAAATTGGATTGGGCCCAAAACAGCTTCCATAAAGCCCAAATGTGAATTAATGGACCTTTAAAGTTTAATTGGGCCTAATGGGCCAAGATTGATTTCTAGGCTTATGTGGTAACTCCCGGATTGGATTTTGGTTATTCGGTTTGACCCAAGTTGACCAAAAGTCCACGCCTTAAGAAATTAATTAAAAGTGCATTAGACTTTAATTAAATTAACGTTGGACGTTAAACGGCTTTGAGACCATAACGATTAAATTTGGAATTTAAGTCGTAAAGGTTCGTAAATAAAGTGTGATATTTAATTTGGAATTAAATAGTGAATTAGAATTGAATGCATATTAAATTGGATTTAATGATGTAGTTTAATTTAATTCTAGAATTCGTACTTTGAGTACTTATTCGCAAAAACGAGTTTGACTCGAGAGCAAAATCAAATCGTTGTTTGAACATTGGATGATCACTAATTATCAGATTAATTAATTGGATTAGATTGATTGATAACATGCTTGTGTGAATACATGGTTGCGATGCATGAATAATGTATATCGGATGGATATTAGATGGGTAGGACAATTTTAGAAATTGTTGTAATAAATTTGGAATTATTAATTGGACCTACGTGTCCAGCCTTATTACCTTTCATTTCTTTGTATTCTCTTCTCACCTATTCCCCTCAATGTAAATGAGGTTTCTTTAGAAGTGTAGTGTAACGGGTAGAAGAAATATTTGTCTAGTAGCGAGGAGAGAGAAATGGAAAGATTTGATCTAGGATCAATGTGTAAAGTATCCATCCGCATATCATTATTATTTTTCATATGCGCTTTATTATGTGTTAGAATGCATGTTTAAGGGTGTATGATGATGAGACCTTAACAAAGATAATAAATTGGTTGCCAATTAGCACGCGAAAAACCCTCACAAAATATTAAGCGTCTTTCCTTCCATTGAGTGATTCTCACTCAAGATCCGAGAGTGGCATTGGCTTGTTGGCCAAAGTCAAGGCCTTTGTCCGTCGAGGATGTGTTTGAATCACGAGAGCTTAGTTCCATGTCAGAGTCTTGTCCAAGTTGTGGTTTGTTGGCCAAAGTCAAGACCACTTCTTGTCCATCGACATTGATTACGAAGCTTTCCATGGTCAATGGGTCGCGCTTGACTGGGATCACTAAGTTTGTTGTGCCAAAGCCAAGGCTTAGTTGATTCAGAGGAAAAAGGTTAGGTAATACATTGGATGTATTGGCATATATAAGATATATGTTTGGGACTTGGATGTCCCCCTACCGGATCTAGGAATTGGAATGGATCCAATCGATCTTAGAGATCTACCTAGTTAATTATCATACAATTTGTTGGCCAAAGTCAAGATTGTGTGATATTTAACGGGATCCTAGCCCACTAGGAAACGTGGTTTCCCGAGTACTCGACAGAGGGTTAGAGGCTCACCGAGAGAAATAGTGGGAGGCAAGAATTGAATTTGCAATATTTGTTCAATTACTCGCTATACGCGCTCATTCAAATATCATTCGTCAATTAAATGTTAGTTGGACTAATATTTAAATTGTTGTTTTAATTAACAGTTGGACTGTATTATAGTGATTATATAATTGGATTACAGTAATCAATATATTTGAATTAATTAATTTCAATTAATAGTTGATTTTATAGTTGGACTATAGTAATCAATATAATTGAGGTTAATTGATTTAAATTATATTTGATTGTATAGTTGGACTATAATAATCATTATAATATATAGTACCACAAATCGTTGATTAAATAGTTGGACTATTAAAATAAAGATAAAATTGAAAGATTGACGTTTAATACATAATCCTATGGAAAATGTGTTTAAATGGTTTTATTTTCAAATTGGGAATAATTTCAGGATGGTCCTGGAAAATAATAAGTTACCTTATTTGATAAAATAAAATAACATATTAGGCCTAAAGCCCGGAGTTAAGCAAATAGTCGAGCATAATCTTTGGAAGATTCATGTAATGATAACTTAAATGCTTAATCCATTAAGCTTGTCACAGTAGACTCCTTAATTTCTGAATCAGAACTAAGGATTAGATCTTTAAAGTAAGATAATGAAATTGAAGGATCTTCATAAATCTATATTTAGATTTTAGAAGTACTAATATTGCAATAGTAAACTCTTGGAGAGTTATGACTATTCTCAAATAGACAAAGTCAAAGTTTGCAATAAGGCAAGTAGCGCAAGGCGCACCTTACTTCGATATTCTAGAAACCCGAGGCTAGGCCAAAGGCTTCTGGAATGTGGAAAAGGGCAAAGGCAAAAAATCATTATAATCTTCTAGGAAGATAAAGGACATTGTTAGACATTATGACCCATAGCGTCACTGTTTTGTAAATGATATTGTATTATTGTACAAAATTAACTATGTGATAATGAAATTGCCTTTTGCCGTTGTAAAATTATTTACTTGATATATTAATGGCAAAAGTCCATATGATTAGTTCCGTATTGAGATGATATGAGACAGTATCAATATAAAAGGTTTAATCATTAAATATCTCTAGTCGGAGTATTATCGAGATCGGACATCGATAATGCGGAATAGACTAGTATTGCACTTGTGCGAGTTGTGATGGCACAACGGCATAGTTCTAATATATTTAAGTATTGGATACTTATGCAAGTGCGATATGAGGTTGTGTTTTACCGATGGTACGGAAAACAGCTTCGCTCTGGATAGACCCCGCGGAATCCCATTGGTAGTATGTCTGCGTGTCTATGGGAGGCCGCATCAGGGCATCAGGGTGTATATGGTCTTAACCTGAGACTTGCATCTGTAGTACTTGCGACAATCGGTAAACTTGGTTTTGGTGGTTCGGGGCTTTAACCGGTTCTGTGTACGCCTCTTCTGGGTTTATCGAGAATCGTAGTGTACTGGATGTAATGTCAAGATGGAAGTATCACTTCAGACATATGGAGATGATGATCACGCTGGATACAGAACTAGTACTCTGTAAAAGGTTGCAACCGTCGGGACAATATGACTAGGTCAGGATTGTCCGATTTAAAGAGACTAGTTGTGATGTCTGATATATGTTTCGTATGGGGCAGACACATTTCCAGCCCCAGGCCTAACATGTGATCGTCCGATACTGGATCGATGTACGCGATACTACGGTATACTACGCTTGATAAAGATCTAATATTCCAATAAGAATATTTCTGGAGAATTGGGTAGGCATGGCGCTTTGCTAGAAGCCAACCTTGTCTTGTAAATCGTAAAAAACGTAGTACGAGGTACGTACGTGTTTTCGGATTATCCGACGACCGTATTTACTGCCAACATATCCGAGATCTCTGGGTCGCTTCCTGAAGATTCACCTATGATGTTTGATTCGAACTTTATTAATCTTGGATTAATTACGGAGAAACTTTATCTTGATAAAATGCCTAATTAGGAGAGAGAACGATTAATTTGGAATTAATCGATAAAATAATATGTTTGATATATTAAACGAAATTAGATTTCGACGCGGAATTAAAATCGGATTTTAATTTGGGCAAATGATTTTAATTTAGAATTAATTCGTTAGCGATGTGAATAGTAATTTCGCTAGGCGTAATTATTTAATTCACGTCGCGACGGAAATTCGTTAATTCGGAATTAGCAAAACCGAGCCCGAAAGTGTTTGCGGACACATTCGTATTTTGAAACGAGTGGGACCCGCAAATCACATCGCGAAGTCTCATCACTTGACACGACTAGTTGATGGATGTATCTAGTCACCTTTATGGGATGATACATTGTCACTATTCTCAATGTAAGTTGGTGAGGCCATTTGATGGCTTTTTGGGAGGGAAAACCTTTTCACGGTTTTGAAGGGTTTTTTATCAAAATATTTTGGTAATTGTTATCATCATCATTCACGGTTTTTGAAACCATAAAAAGTGAAAAAAGAAAAAAGAAAAGCTACTCTCCCTCTTCTTCTTCTTGCTCACGCCGTGAGCTTCTACAAGGGCAGAAAAATTGTTTTTCTTTTCTCCATTTTTGCTAGCACAATGAGGGATCAAAGGAGGTGGAGGTGATAGGGAAACAACCTTGGAGCTTGGAATACTAAAAGACTTGAAGCTTTTCTCCCTCTTGCTCTTGGCCGAAAGTTTCCACCTTGAAGACTGAAGGATTCTCTTCATCATTTTCGTCACAAGCTTTGTAACTATGATTCCGCCATGCTTCAAGCTTTGCATGTAATATTTGTGTGTTTCTTGGCTTATACTTTCTTTGGGACTAATTATAGAAACCCAAAATGGTATCATGGAGCCATGTTTAAGCATGAAATACATTAGGGTTAATTTGGGGAAAATTGATTGAAGCATGTTCTTGTGAAATTTGATGATAAAGTATGCTTATATGTATGAAATATGATGTAATACATGATCAATTTTGAGAAAAATGCATTGGATGATTTTTCCCCAAAATGGTTGCTTTGGCCGAATGTGGAGGTGCTTCCACTGGTTTGGAATTTTTCATGCACAAATTCATTAGATGACTTAAGTATGATTATATGTATGAAATATGATGTTTTACATGATCAATTTTGAGAAAAATGCATTGGATGATTTTTTCCCCAAAATTGATGCTTTGACCGAATGTGGAGGTCTTTCCACTGGTTTGGAATTTTTCATGCACAAGTTCATTAGATGACTTAAGTATAATTATATGTATGAAATATGATGTTATACATGATCAATTTTGAGAAAAATGCATTGGATGATTTTTTCCCCAAAATTGTTGCTTTGACCGAAAAGGGAGGTCCTTGCACTGGATTGTTAATTTTTGTTTACAAGTTCATTAGATGACTTAATACGTATACGGGATTTAGATTAGTGATTCAATCGGATTGAAAAGAAATCGAACCAAAAAAAATCCCTCTTGGCCGAATGCAATATGACATGTTAAAGGACTTGATTTTTGTTCAAATAAATGTTGGACATGTGTTTTGAACAAGTGATGATTAATAAATTAAATTGGTGTTTTGGAAATATTTGGTTTAATGAATTAATCATGGATTTACACTTTAATTAATTGAATTTTAAAATTTGGAATATTAAAATTCAATTAATGGGCTTTATGTTAATTGGGCCTTATGGGCTTGAAATTGATTTTATGGCATTTAAGGGTGATTCCTTATTTGGGCTTGGTAATTGGGTTTGACCCACATTGACCAAAGCCCAAGCCTTAATAAATCAATTGAAAGCCCATCAGACTTTAATTAAACAAACATTGGATGTTAGTTGGGCTTGGAGACCCAATTAGATCAAATTTAGAATCTAAGTCTTTAAAAGCACATTAAAAGTGTAAACATTTAATTTGGAATTAAATAATTGAATTAGTATTGAATACGAATTAAATTGGATTTAACGAGTAGTTCGATATAATCGTGAATTCGTACCATATGTACTTATTCTCAAACGAGTTGGACTC
Organism: Zanthoxylum bungeanum; assembly: GCA_019454045.1. NCBI lineage: Eukaryota > Viridiplantae > Streptophyta > Magnoliopsida > Sapindales > Rutaceae > Zanthoxylum > Zanthoxylum bungeanum. The sequence goes on along the minus strand of SKCR01004602.1, from coordinate 4,427 downwards.
ACGCAAAATCAAACCGTTGTTTGAACATTGGATGATCACTTAAACAAAGACTAATTAATTGGATTAGATTGGTTGTATTGCATGTCTTGATTGAATATATATGTATGTGATGGATGAATAGTGTATATCGGATGGATATTAGAAGGGAAAGGGTAATTTTAGAAATTATTGTAAATTTAGAATTTATAAATTGGACCTGCGTGTCCAGCCTTATCTCTTTTATCTCTTTGTATTCTCTTCTCACCTAATTCCCCTCAATGTATATGAGGTTTCTCTTATTGTATTATGTAATTGGGGTAGAATAGAAGTAGAATAATGCTAGCGGGGGAGAAGAAATGAGTGATTTGTTCTAGGAACAAGTTGTTTTATATAGCCATCCGTATATCACTATTAATTTACTTTACGCACTTTTGATGTGTTTTAGAAGCATGCTTAAGGGTGTATGATGATGAGACCTAACAAAGATAATAATTGGTTGCCAATTACGCAAAAATACCTCAATTTATATTAAGCGATTATCCTTCCATTGAATGATTCTTGTTCAAGATCCAAAATTGGCATTGGTTTGTTGGCCAAAGTCAAGACCTTTGTCAATTGAGGATGTACTTGAATCATGAGAGTTTTGTTCTGCATCGGTGTCTTGTCCAAGTTGTGATTTGTTGGCCAAAGTCAAGATCACTTCTTGTCCAACGACATTGATTACAAAACTTTCCTTGTCAATGGGTCCCGCTTAACCGGAATCATTAGGTTTGTTGTGCCAAAGCCAAGGCCTAGATGATTCGGAGGATATGGTTAGGAAAATGTATTAGATACATTGGCATAAGTAAATATACATATGTTTTGGACTTGGATGTCCACCTAACCGGATCTAGGAATTGGATGGGATCCATTGATCTTTGAGATCTACCTAGTTAAATAGCATACAATTTGTTGGCCAAAGTCAAGATTGTGTGTTATTTAACGGGATCATAGCCCACTAGGAAATAGGATTTCCCGAGTTCTCAACAGAGGGTTAGAGACTTGATAAAAATAGTGGGAGGCTAGTATTGAATTTGCAATTTCGTTCAGATACTTAGCCTTACGCGTCTTTCAATTTTATTTCGTCTATTTATTAAAATTAGTTGGACTAATACATTGTTACTTTTGTGACAGTTTGACTGTACCCATTTTATCGTTACTAGATAGTTGGACTATCATAGTTGAGATGGCAAGCAAGGGAAATGTCCGAGACATCATCATGGGTGCCAATGTCTTTAAGGGCACAAACTTCGCTGATTGGGAAATGAACCTAAGGATAGTCCTTGGGGCTGAGAGGATGTTGTACACTATACAGATACCTCTCCCGCCTAAGCCCACTGACGCACTTGAGCTGGAGTTATGGAAAACTCACAGCGATGATTGTGACACAGCTCAGGCTATTATGTTAGCTTCGATGACTCAGCACTTTCGTCGCCCAGAATAGGGACTTGGATCCTTATAATATGATGGCTAGACTGAGAGATTCACCGCACCAACAAGCGGGGATGGAGAGGTATGAGTTGGTGAAGAAACTCTTCCGCGCCCGAATGACTGAAGGCGCATCAGTTGAGGCCCACGGGGCTCAAATGATCGCCGATATTGATGAGTTGGCCAATATGGGAATAGTCTTGGGCTGAGCTGACCGTAGATTTGATCTTACAGTTACTTCCTGATACTTGGAAACAAATCATAATCAACTATAAGTTGATGGACATAGATGACTCTCTTGGAGAGCTGTTATCCATCTTGAAGGAGTCTGAAAAAGAACTCCAAAAGGGGGGCAAGCGCGAGGCGCACTATGCATCGACCTCTCACAGGCCAAGGGCTGGGCCCAAAGCTTACTGGAGGGGTGAGGAAGAAGAAACATAAGAAAAAAAGGGTAAAGGCAAGTTGACAAAAGCTTCTGGGAAGCCAATGGACAAGTCTCAAGATGTCTGCCTCAACTGCGGCAAGAAGGGTCACTGGAAACGTGACTGCCGAATGGGCAAGGGACACAGGGAGGATATCAAGGCAGGCAAGGCACTAGCCTCTGGTATGTTTGTTATTGAGATAAATATGACTACTTCTAGTTTTAAAAATTGGATTTTTGATTCTGGTTGTGCTGCTCATATATGTACTGATTTGCAGGATCTGCAGAATAGCAGGATGCTGGCTTCAGGGGAGATGATCTACGAGTTGGAAACGGAACTCCAGTTGCTGTTTTGGCTGTAGGGACTTTTTGTTTGGAATTGCCCTCGGGGCATGTGCTTAAACTTTTGAACTGTTATTATATACCTAGTTTGACTAGAATATCATATCTGTATCTTTGTTAACCCAGCATGGATACACTTTTGTATTTAGAAGCACTGGGTGTTATTTATATAAAATGATGCAGGAACTTTGCACTGCTGTTGCAAATAATGGCCTTTATATTTTGAATATAAATGAATCTCCTAAACATAAAATAACAAACAAAAGGCTCTCAAAAGGAGTAATCTAAAAGATGAAGCTTACATGTGGCATTGTCGTCTAGGACACATTAACAAGACTCGCATATCCACACTTTCGAAGAGTGGGTGCTTGGACGGATTTGATCCTAATTCATATGATGTCTGCGAATCTTGTCTTTTAGGCAAAATGCCTAAATCACCTTTTAGTGGTAAAGGTGAACGTTGCCACAGAACTGTTAGCCCTCGTTCATAGCGACGTATGTGGGCCCATGTCTAGCCAAGCTAGAGGTGGATATCATTACTTCGTAACATTTACGGATGATGCATCTCGTTATGGTTATGTGTATCTGATGAGACACAAGTCGGAAACTTTGAGAAATTCAAAGAGTTTCGACACGAAGTAAGAAGAAAAAACAAACAGGCAAGAGTATTAAGACACTGCGGTCGGACCGTGGTGGCGAATACTTAAGTTATGAGTTTCAAGATTACTTGAAAGAATATGGTATTCTTTCAAGTGGGACTCCTCCTGGAACACCGCAATTAAACGGTGGTGTCTGAAGGAGAAATCGTACCTTGTTAGACATTGGTAAGGTCGATGATGAGTCGCACTGAGCTACCTATATCCTTCTGGGGATACGCATTACAGTGCCAGTACTTATTTTGAATAAGATCCTGTCAAAGTCTGGAACAGACTCCATATGAGATATGGACAGGGAGGAAACCAGGTTTCTCTTTCCTGAAGATTTGGGATGTGGTGGGCATATGTTAAACGTTTGGAAGGTACCAAACTAGAACCCAAATCAGATAAATGCCTTTTCGTGGGATATCCTAAGGAAAACAAAGGATATTACTTCTATCACCCACAAAGAGAACAAAGTATTTGTTGCTCTACATGCATTTTTCCTTGAGAAGGAATTCCTAGATGCAGTGTGGGTAAGTGGGGAGGAAAGTGGAGCTCGATGAAAATCGTAGTGTAGTGATACTGTTCGGCTGGCAATGAATCAAAGACGGAACATAAACAGACCATCCAGGATGAGTCTGTACCACGATCTTCATATACACAAGGACCGCGTAGGTCGAGAGAGAGAGTCAGGACGGTACCTGAGAGGTATGGGTTCCTGATCTCGCCTCATGTAGATATTAATCTTATTGAGGATAATGAAACCGACTACGTATGAGGGAGCAATACAGAATATTGATTCCGCTTTATGGCAAGAAGCCATGAAGTCCGAGATGGATTCCATGTACGCCAACCAAGTTTGGACACTGGTGATGATGCACCAGAAGTTAATGTAATATTGGATGCAGATGGATCTTCAAGAAGAAGACGACATGGATGGCAACGTACAAACGTACAAAGCTAGGCTTGTAGCAAAGGGGTATCGTCAACAATATGGTATTGATTATGTCGAAACTTTCTCACCCGTTGCCATGATTAAATCCATTCGGATAATGCTTGCAATAGCTGCATATTTCGACTACGAGATATGGCAGATGGACGTTAAAACCGCTTTCCTTAACGGAAACCTTTTAGAGGATGTTTATATGCAACAGCCTGACGGTTTTTATCGTACCTAGACTTGCCAAACAAGGTTTGTAAGTTAAATCGATCCATTTATGGATTGAAGCAAGCATCACGGTCATGGAATCAGCGTTTTGATGAGATCATAAAAGAATATGATTTCGTACAAAATGATGATGACCCTTGTGTATTATACAAGAAGGTTAGAGGGAGAGCACTGACTTTTATTGTCCTTTATGTCGACGACGTATTGCTTATAGGCAATGACATTCCCATGCTAAAGTCGGTGAAAGCTGGCTTTCATTAAAATTATCCATGAAAGATCTGGAGAAGCACAGCCTTTATTCTAGAATAAAGATCTACCGGGATAGATCTAGAAAGCTGCTTGGGACTCTCCCAGAGTACATATATTGACAAAATATTGAAGCGATTCAATATGGATCAATCCAAAGAAAGGA